>JAKMXC010000690.1:0-28086 GCA_025328345.1 Colletotrichum sp. SAR11_59
CACCAAGCCCGCCGACGTCGGCACCGTCACCAAGCCCAACCCCACGGCCACCACCAGCCGCGCCGTCGTCACCGCCGCTGCTGCTCCCAACGCCCAGCGCGCCGGCGGCATGGTCCTCGCCGCCGTCGCCGCTGCCGCCGCCTTCATCTGAACAATACACAGAAACCTGCAATAATCACACACTTAGACTTGCAACTTTTTATGAGATTTTTGGTTGTTTTTTTCTTGTTCAATTCAAAGGGGGGTGTATAGACGGGGTAAAGGGTTTTCTCATGCGGACACACACAATCAATGATATCAAAGGCAAACGGGACACATGGGGAAATGGGAATTAACTTTGGGAATGACAAACGGGGTTAACTTGGACGGGTTGGGTTGGCTCTTTCTTCCTCTGGGACTTTCGCGCTGAGAGAAGCGCGGAGGGGGGGATTGGGGGGGCACTCTGGCGTCTAAACACCCAACTTAATTAGTTAAGGCTAATATAATGGGTTCCGGTTCTTTTTTTTTTTACAACTTCTGGCTTGCCTCTCCGTGATTTTGCTTTATCGTGACTTAACGGCGACCCAAATCCCGCACTGACAGTCCAAACGGTCTTGTGGCGGCGCCGTTCCCTTGCAAAGTCTTCGGAGGAGCTGTCTCATCTCCGTGGTGTCCCCGAGGGTGAACGGCGGTGAAATTTCTTTTCCCCAGGTCTTTTTCCGTTGGACGTTGCGATCAGCCGAAAGCTCGTCTGAAGAGTCTGGGGGATCGACAGATTGGGTAGCTCATTTCCCCCGCGCGATCTGCTCCGTCCGAGCTCGTGGGAACCTGGTCTTAATTGGGAATCCCCAAGGTTTCGCGGTCGGAGAGGACCGAGTTGGCTGCATAGCGCTGCAGATTATGGTCAATATGCTTATATTTGTGTCAGGGCGTGGCCCGGACGATCCGGAGACAACATGAGTCGAGGATCGGGCACAGCCCAGATTCATAGAGCTTTGCGATTATAGTTTGCAGTGTTCTCTTCGTTGATTACCGCACCTCATCTGTAAGATTAGGGGTTAATGCGGTTCTTGAAGGGTCGAAGTATCTCGTGACAAGCCCCTATCGTTGGCCACGGTGCCGGTGGAAGTTCGCAGACAACATCTCGTTTCTGTGTATCGATGTTTGCAGACATCATCGACAAGCCCGCTCTGATCGAACCATCGAGTCTGCGCTTTGAGAGACCGGTATTTACGATGCCCACTTCCTGTCCTGGTCTCATGTGCGTGTCAGACACTTGGCGACGTCTTCGACGCGACGGCTCTCTCCAAGCAGCTCTCGCGTGACCTCTCGGTCTCTTCCACCGCTGCCGAGAACGACAACCTTTTGGATCTGCCCATCCTCGCTCATGACCAATCTGCCTGATCTGCCGTCGGCCCACTCAAGGCTGATCTGCTTCGCTTCACCATCTGCTGCACTGATGCTGACCACAGCCTGCTCCGACTCGTCCTCTCGCGGACTGCCGCGCAGCCCGGCCGCTCTTTGCAGGTCGCCAATGACAGCAATACGGTTGTGGTACCTGACAATCTCCCTCCTCAACGTCCGGACGAAGCGCGACAGGTCCTGTGTCGTCTGCCGCTCGGCATCGGCTGGTCTCGGAGGGGGCAAGTGTCGTGCAGCGAGTCCTGAGAGCGGAATGCAGACGGGGACGGTATGGCGGTGCACTCGCAGGTGCCGCGAGTCCTTGTACGGCCGGTTGAGCATGACGTAGAACGGGTTTGGGAAGCGCGCGTCGGCCATCAGCTCGATGCGGATGCCGAGGACGTTGCCGTGGTCGACGGCGTTCGGGTCGGGATCTTGGACCTTGAAGGTCGTGACGGTTGCGCATGTGCGGTAGAGACATTGCTGGTCGTGCGCGTCTTGGGCTTTTGATCGAGAGAGGATCTCTTCGCGGTCTGGCTTCGATTTGGAGGGCTGCGCCAGCGCGCCGCGGTTGTGGTCGGCTTCTTTGAGGGCTTGTCGCGTCGATTCCGACGAGATCAAAGCCGTCGCCTGGATCTTGACGTCCTTTTTCAAAGATTTGACTGTCGAATTGTGAGTTAGCAGCTAACACGTAGCAATTCGACATGCAACCTACGTCTGGCCTTGAGGTCTTTGATCTCTTGGTTGAGGGCCTCGGCAGCCGCGTCTTGCGGTTGCGGTTCAGCCGACATGGCGCCCGCTGATCTCTGTTGAAGACGATGTGCAAGACGACGTGTGTTGATTTCTGCGGAAATTCTTCAATGGGTGGTGGATGCGATGATGCGATTGAGGGTGCTTAATGCAACGACGCGTCTGAGAAGTAGACATTCGTTGCCGAGAAGCGCAAATCAACAAAACATCATTCGGCCGGGCCATCGTGCCGTGGTGGAATGCGACCGCTGACCTGCGGGGGCTTATCTAATCTGGTATCTTATCAGCCCGCAAGTTCTCCATTTTAGGCATGGCGCCAGGGGTCCCCCGAGGCAGCTCCCTTCGGGTGGCTTTCCAGCAGCGGAGTGGAGTGAGTCGGCGACTGGAACTGAGGTGGACGAGGATAAGCTTCTTTGCTGCGCCTGTCTCCCCGTCCCGTCTCTTTCTTCTTTGTTCGCCAAGTATCGTCGCAATCAAGAACACAGCGCCTTCGCCTTCTTGCTCTGCTTCGGTAAATCTTCTCCGCGTCTCAGTCCACTTGGACTTGGGTCTCTTTTTTTCTGTCACATTATTTCTCCTCATTGAAAAACCTTCTTACAGTCATTTACTGGAGCCTAATAAAGCGGCCCGCCGACCATTATTCATTCATTGTTGTTGCCACAGGCTTTTCCCCAAAAGTGTCAAAGGCCACGGTTGCGCTTCCCGTCCACTCGTCCCGGGACACATACACATCGCCTTCCTCGCGCGCACTCCTACCAAACCAACACCCGACCGCATTAACTTCGCGCGTCCCGCTGCCTAGCGCTTCTTCCGCTTGTCACTGGTTTCCAGCTGCTTTTTAAGCAGTGTCGCCTTGACTCCCACGGACTCTGCTCCACCCCGCCTTCGACCTTATCTCGATCCGTACTCGAAACCCAAACTTTTTGTCCTCACGACTCTTGACTTGTCGCACAAAGTCTTCCAACCTCTTTTCCTAACCTCTACATACTACTGTTTCTTTCCAACTACTCCACGCTGCTCTCCAACCTACGACTACGCCGCAGATCCACGATTACCAAGCACAAATGAGCGTCCGAACCCGCCGGAACAAGTCCACGAAGCGCAAAGCTTTGGCCGATCTTGCCGTCGACACAGACGGCACCAACGGCCACGCCAACGGCGATATGAATCAGAACAACGTTGAATACCGGCGGAAGACGACAGCCCCCGGCTCCGACACCGTCACCGCGAACCTCATGGCGCGCGAATCCTTCACCCTCGACGACCCCGTCCCCAAGACGCCCATCGCGAACAACCATGGCTTCTTCGAGCTGCCCGTGCAAGACCAGCGCAACTTCCTCCTGTTGGTGCTGCTGTACTTCTTGCAGGGTGTTCCCATGGGTCTCGCCGGCGGCTCCGTGCCGTTCCTTATGAAGGATCACATGTCATACAGCGAGATTGGAATCTTCAGTCTGGCGTCGTATCCCTACTCGCTGAAGCTCCTGTGGAGCCCGATCGTCGATGCGGTATGGAGCCCCAAGGTTGGGCGCAGAAAGAGCTGGATTCTCCCCATCCAGCTGCTCTCTGGTCTGGGAATGCTGTGGCTCGGCTCGACCGTCGAGAACATGATGGCTACGACCGGAAAGCCCGGTGGCCCGACAGTGTGGAACTTTACCGGGTGGTGGTTCTTCTTGGTGTTTATGTGCGCCACTCAAGATATTGCCGTAGACGGCTGGGCCCTGACTCTACTGACTCCCGGGAATGTCTCGTATGCTTCCACTGCGCAAACTGTTGGCCTGACTGCCGGCCACTTCCTGTCCTACACGGTGTTCTTGGCGTTCAACTCCAAGGACTTTGCCAACCGCTACTTCCGCAGCACCCCGCTTGACACGGGCTTGATGAACCTTGGCGGCTATCTCACCTTCTGGGGCTGGGCCTACATTGCCATTACCATCGGCCTGTCTCTGTTCAAGCGCGAGGAGAAGACCAAGAACGAGGACGGCATCTGGGACGTGTACAAGATCATGTGGGGCGTTCTCAAGCTCAAGAACATCCAGACGATTATCATCGTCCATCTCATCGCCAAGATCGGTTTCCAGGCGAACGATGCCGTCACCAACCTCAAGCTCATTGACAAGGGCTTTGGCCAGGAGAACATGGCTCTGACTGTTCTGATCGACTTTCCTTTTGAGATTGCGCTTGGGTACTACGCCGGAAAGTGGTCGCAAGAATACACCCCGATGCGTCTGTGGTGCTGGGGCTTCATGGGCCGTCTCGTTGCGGCTCTGATTGCGCAGTTCACCGTCACAATCTTCCCCGCCGGCGGCGTGACCTCTTGGTACATGCTTGTTGTCATTGGAGAGCACGTCTTCTCGACCTTCACCAACACCGTCATGTTCGTCGCCGTCTCGGCGTTCCACGCTAGAATCGCAGACCCTGTCATTGGCGGCACTTACATGACACTGCTGGCCACGTAAGTTTTCTCTCCAACCGTTCGTTTTCTTCATACTAACATGCTTCAGCGTCTGCAACCTTGGCGGCACGTTCCCGCGCTTCTTCGTTCTCCGTCTCGTCGACTACTTCACCGTCGCAACCTGCCACCCCGGCAACCCCGCCGACATCGACGCTCTCAAGGGCCCGGTCGTCACCGACCCCTTCTCGTGCTCTCTCCAGCCGGACAAGGAGCGCTGCGTCAAGGGCGGCGGCACGTGCGACATGGTGCGCGACGGATACTACTTCGTCAACATCATCTGCGTCGTCTTTGGCGTCGTCACCTTCATGCTGTACATCCGTCCCAAGGTCCTGCACCTGCAGTCGCTGCCCATGAGGGCCTGGCGTCTGTCAAACTCCTCCCGGCAATAGATGTCGAGGGCTGTCTTTGAAACTCAAAAGAACGCGTGTACCATTTTATTTTCAAATCACAGCATCACGTAGCGAATTGGCTTGGAGACACCACTTTTTCTAGAACAAAAACAGTAGTATTCAATGCTTTTCATTACCATATATGCGCGCTATGCCGTTATATACGTGACGCTCGCTCTAACCCCCTCGATTACGTGTAAGAGAAAAACACCAATTCTTGGTCTACTTCTGCAACGACTGGATATGCTTCGAGTGCAGCTCCTGCACGGCAGGGATGATCAAGCTCTCAATCTCCACTTCGGGGTCGCCCTCCGGCAGCGCCGCAGGGTCGAGCGGCTTGTCCTCCGCCGGCGTCGAGTCCCGCGGCCCCTGCTGCGCGCTGGGGACCCGGACCCACCTGTCCCTCTGGCCCGGCGCGACGAAGACGACCTCCCACTTGCGCGTGGACAGCAGGTTGCCGATGACGAGGTGGTGCTGGTAGCGCTCGAGGGAGTACTTGGCCTTGTGCACGAGGATGGCCGGGTCGGTCTCGAGCTTGAAGCTGACGACCATGCCCTGCGGCGCCCAGCCGTCGACGAGGTTCTGCAGGAACTTGGGCACGGGGTCGAGGTCGATGATCAGGCGCTTGGAGCGCGGGATCGCGGGGGAGGAGTCGAAGTTGTCGAATGTTTCTTCGTCTTCGGAGGGCGCGCCGTTGTTGTTGCCGTTGCGGGGTTGGGGCGCAGGTGCAGGCGCAGGCTTGGAGGAGGAAGAAAGGGAGTCCGTGGCGTTGGTGCTCTGGATCTTGTGCTCCGCCATGCGGTCCTGCGGGAGGAAGAAGTCCGACACCGCGGCGGCGAGGTACAGCAGCGCGGACGGGCCGAGCGGCCTCAGCAGCCCCGCGATGGCGCGCAGCTCGAAGAGGTAGTCGGTGATGGTGGTGAAGGGCAGCATGAGCAGCATGTTGTCCTTGCGGGCGGCCTGGTACTTGCGCAGGACGGCGCGCATGCGCTCCTGGTGGCCGGGGTTGGCTACGACGGTGCCATCGTCCCCCTCGGCCAGAAAGTCGAGGAAGCAGTCGGTGGCGTGGGAGTAGTGCCGGCTGTAGGGCTGCAGGGAGAACTGGCGGTGCAGGAAGATGACGGCGTAGCCGGCCTCGAGGAAGTACTCGGCGGAGGTGGCGCCGCGGGTGCCGGCGGAGAAGTTGTCGATGAAGCGGACCGTCTGCTTCTCGAGGGGCACGGTGGTGCCGCCCGAGGTGACGAGGACGATGCGCCGGCCGGCGAGGGCGGCGTGGTGCGTGATGAAGGCGCGGGCGGCGGAGACGTGGGCGTCGAGGTTTTTCGGGGGCGGTTGCGAGGAGAAGTAGGCGTCCTCTTGGTGCTCGGCGGTTTCTGTTGTCATGTTGGGCGAAATTGTTGCGTGTGGTGGTTGTGAAATGAGATGTGTGTGGTTGGTGGGGTGAGCGTGGATGAGTCTGCCGTGGTGTTAGTCACGACGGTACTTTATAAATTTTCAAAACAGAGGCACATCTCCGAAACCCTCCCTTTTCAGAAATGCACCCTGAGAGTGAGGCATATAACCGATGTGGTCATCTCCCCCCGCCGTCAACTCACACCCTCGGCGTCCCCATCTCCGTTTCAACCTCGGCCCTCCGGCCATATGACGCAGCTTACATCACTCTCACTCACCTTGATATATCACTGCCGGTAAACACTCAAGAGGCCGGGACAGTTCGAGAAAAAGGGTAACCGACGGGCTGCCTCACGCGTTGCTGAGAGACGACTCAAAAATCGACCAGACAAGTAAGAAACAGCAACGACAGAAAAGAAGGAAGAGAGACGAGGGTTTTAACCGTTCGCAGGCGGCCGGGCTCTTCCTGTTACGGGCCGACGGGGGCCCGTGCGCCCCACCCGACCCTCCTTCCGTGAGGGATCCTGCCGGGTAATTTTGGGCACGGGGACGTCGGGTGGATCGGAGCTCGCGACACGGCGGCAGAGCGGGAAACTGGAAACTCTCACACGACCAAAGCTGCTTACGCCCCTGGCAGGGCGGGCGGGCAAACATCAAACATGCAGCAAGGGTGCTTTTCTTGGTCAGATCATGACCTTTTCGGCACCGATAGCCGCTGCGATACCGAGACACCGACGCAAGATGTAGACATGAGTTGCACTTAATCTTCTTCATGATGATATTACATTAAGTATTTTCTCGTTAAACAAACAGGCAGTCTCTCAATCTTGGTCTACGTACAAATGCCATTCATCATGTTATCCAAAAACCCAAAAGACTTTTTTCCATGCATCCCTTTGCGCCTGACAATGATTTCCCGAAAAGCAAATGAAATCCCACGTCCATCTCTTTCAAAAAACAGCCAAAACATGCTTCCCAACACACACAATCTTGGCAGCAAGCAGCGCCGCAAAAGCCAGCACGTACACAACACCGGTAAACACGATGAGGCCCCAATACTCACCGCCCGCGGCTGTAATCAGCTCGCCGCCGATGGGGATGCCCACCAGGCAAGCCACCGACACGCACGTGTACGTCGTCGAGTAGTACCGCCCGTAGTGCTGCGTCTTGCACAGCCGCCCCACGCACACGGGCGAGATACTGATATTGTTCCCGCTCGCGAAGCCGAACAGCACCGCGAAGACGATCACGCCCGCCGCGCTACCGCCCGCTGGCAGCCACACGGCCAGGCAGGCCACCACGGACACCACGATGGCGGCGAGGTTGCTGTTGAACGGGCCCGCGACGTCGGCCCACCAGCCGGGCAGGGCGCGGCCGAGGACGCTGCCGGCGTTGAGGATGGGCAGGATCTGGAAGGCGAAGGATTCGCTGAAGCCGCGGCTGAGGGCGTAGGAGGAGATGTACGTCAGCGGGATGAAGAGGGCGAACTCCATGAGGAAGATGCCGGCGGTGGTGAGGCTGAAGGCGGCGGAGCGGAAGATGCGCGGGTCCGGGTGCGGGGAGGCGTTGCGGGGCGGCGGGAGGCGGGAGCGGATGAGGAAGTTGGAGGCGCCGCAGAGGGCGAGGCAGATGAAGCCGACGGCGCGGATGGTCCAGCCCCAGCCGAGGCGCGGGAAGAGGGACTGCATCATGAGCGGGAAGACGATGCCGCCGATAGAGCCGCCCGTGGAGGCCATGCCGGTGGCGAAGCCGCGGCGGCGCTTGAACCAGTGCCCGACGGCGGCGATGGACGGCGTAAAGACGAGGGAGGACCCGAGGCCGCAGAGGATGCCGAAGGCGAGCATGAAGTGCCAGTAGACTGTGTGGCATTTGTCAGTGCTATCCGCCGAAGGGGGAAACGGGGAGGAACCTACGCGTGCAGATGCTGAGCAGCATCACCCCGATGACGAGACACACCGTGCCGGAGAGGACGAGCCAGCGCGGGCCCCAGCGGTCGAACACGGGGCCGATGTAGATGCCGCCGAAGAAGCAGAGGAACGTGTAAACGGAAAAGATCCAGCCGATGGTGCCCTCGCGGTAGCCCTGCAGCTGGTGCGTGGCGACGTACGTCTGGAACACGGCGATGCTGTTCATGATGCCGAGCGCGGAGAAGAGCGCGAGCCAGGAGCCGAGCACGACGGACCACGCGCGCAGGCCGCCCTCGGGGTACGTCTCCTCCTCGGCGGCGGTGGTTGTCGCCGCCGAGGGCACGCGGTTGATGAAGCCGCCGTCCTTGCCGTCGGCGGCGCTGTGGCCGGGGTTGGTGTAAGTGTTCCCGCCGGCGTTGGCCACGGCGTTGGAGACGGAGGGGATCAGGTCGTTGCCAAAGGCGGCGGTGCCGTTGTGCGCTGCCGAGTCGGCCTTGTCCGGGACGGGGTAGGCATAGCTGCTGTAGTCTGGCTCCTCCGGGGCGATGTACGACGAGTGTGTGGTGGCCGTGTCGTTGTAGTCGTCGTTGGCCCCGGGGTGGTGGCGGTGGGATGTCTGTGCTTCCTTTTCCGGGTCCATCTGGGGTGTGTGGCGTGTGTGTGTGTACCTGTGTTAAAAGACGGAACGAAAGAAGAGAGACAAGGATATTATTTTGTGTTTCTGGAAGTGTTTCTGGTACAGAACCCCCTTCCCGGCGCTGTTCTCCCTCGCTGCTGTCTTGCCTGTAGGTTTCGGGATCCGATGTGGTCTCTTCTGTTTGTTCCTCTTCTCTTGCACCGAACGCTTCTTACCCCTCGACAAGACTCTCTGTGTGTCTTACAAACCGATCCTGCTCACTTCTATGGCAAGACCTTTTCGATACAGGAAACAGGATGAACAAGATGTTCAAAACGATGAGAGACGAAGGACTGTTTCTGATAAAACAGTGCAATAAGATTTCAACCCAAGAGGTTTCGGGAACTCAACAAGACATACAGCCCAGACAAGACGTCCACGGAAAGCCGTCGTGGGAGGTGGGCAGAGTCACACTTACTTGTAGTTTTCGGGCCGCCTTGGGACTCCCCTTGGGTAATGAACCGAAGCGAAACAAGTGGAGGGGGTGTGTGGCGTGCGGTTCCTAAGTCGGCGGGCGGCGGCCGGTTCGAAAAGGTGGGTGTAAGAGAAGGGCGCGGGAACGAACGGGGGTGGTGGGAAAGGAACCGCACAAGGTTGGGTGGGTTAGGTGATTTGATGCAAGTCTTAAGTCATTTCTCCATTCAAACGCGAGGAGCCGAGAGAGAGAAAGAGGCGGGAAGAGACTAGTGTAAAGAGATTGGAAAAAGTTTTTTTGTGTGGTTGTTGCTCGTCCCTGCGCTTACCCCAGATGCCATGGAAAGGTCGTGTAGTCCAGACCAGGGAGCAAGACTAGGTTGAGATTCCAGTTCCTTCGATCAACCGGGGTGGACAGGTTGGGTTGCAAGTCAGGTTGTGAGTTGTCCAGAGTCGTCGGCTCCCGCTTCCTCATGGGGAACCACAGTTCAGAAAGACTGCAAATGCCCATCCTTCGCATCATCTCTTTCTCTCTCTGCGTGTGTGCCTGTCAGGCATCTCGCCAATTCTCGTCTCATGCCACCCCTCCTGATCCCCGTTGTCTCTATAGAGTTAGAGAAAGACGAGACGCACATGTCCCAGGCGCATGGCCGTGTTAGTTAGTCCGGGGTGCGGAAGGGCGGCTCAAGGAAAACCAGAAACCGGAACGAAACTGACCAATGGCGTTATTTCACTTAGTCGTGGTTTTCCCTTTTCCTCCCTCCACCCCAGGAACCCTTTTTTTTCCTTCCCCACCAACCAAAAACAACCCCGGTCTTGAACCAAACGACACATCCTTCAACCGAAGCCGAACCCTGGGTTCGTTCATTTTGTTAGTGGCCGAAGCCGAACCGTTCGGTCAGGTCCGGCGGGCAAGGTCATCCAACCACCAAACAGAGGCAGCAGGTCCACGCGGACAGCCGACTTACATGGCAGCAGACTGCAGTCATCTCTGGGAAAACTGTATAAAGCAATCCCGACGTCCCGCGCGGAATGCCGTACACTGCAAGACGAGAATCAACGCCCAATGCCGCAAGTCAACACGAACAAACGACCGAACGGACATCCATGATGCAAACGCCACCTCAAAGCGGCACATTTCGCCTGCAACTCACACCATCTCATCTCAGTCTCTCGACCTTTCCGCAACGGCTCATCGCATTTTCCCAAAAGTCGATTAACGCTTCAATGACCTTTTGCATCTCTTGGCCGACTCGCCCATATGGCCATCTCTAGCTCATCGAGATCCAGTGGCGCCCATCTTTTCTCAAAGCAAACGGCAGATGAGTCATCGAAGGAAGAGAGTCGTGACGTCCGGGAATTAGTAACGGAAACATACCTGGGACATGTGTTCCCCGGCGGGCGGCGGGCAGTAGCGGCATCGGCAGCGGCAGCGGCACCGGTAGGTAGTCCACCGCCTGCTCATGTCCATTTGCTTGGCCCTTTTTTGCTCCTTTGACCTACCCACCGCCAACCGAAGGCCCGTCGCAAAACCCCCGCTTTCCCGCTGCTCGCCAAACGCCGATGACAGCTGCCTTCGCTCGATTGTCCGGCTCCGGCCGATTCACGCTTTCAACTGGCACGTGCTTTTCCGTCGTTGAAGGATGATGAGCCGCGCTTTAACCGATCTCCATTATGTAATACGCGAACCTCTTCCATCTCGATGACTTTGGAGCTCGGGCCATGTCGTCTGGATGCTTACGTCAGTCCCCATCGACAGACAGTCTTGCCTGCCGGGCCGGCCATGGTACAGATCCGCTAACAGTCTCACACGCAACCGACGCTGTGGTGCTGGTAAGACACATCGACAGCTTGGGTCGGGTACGCCTGCCTTTGCTTCTGAACAAGGACTGGGGTTATCCTTGGCCCCGATTCTTTTGTAAAAGCCGCAACAACCGTCTGTGAAAAGAGAACGCAGCAGACCGCTCACCAGGAGAAAAACACCAGAGTTTGCAGCCGTGGAAGACAGCCCTCTCAGTATTGTGAACCTTGGGGCGGAATCTCCGAAAACGGGGCGGGGATTCACACCGCAAAGAAAACGTGCTACAGACGGGATAGTCCATGTTCGATTGGACGTCAGCAACGTGTCTGTCAGTCACTCGGAACCGAAACGAGTCAGTGCTCGGCCGAACACTGCAAAAAACATACCTGATATGATATGGCCTGTTTGCCAGGGTTCTTTCCAAGCTGAGGTGTAGAAGGTTTTTGTTGTTGGCAATGAAATCAGCTCTGCCAGCCACATGCTCGCGGTCGCAGTTTCCCCCTCGCTCTCACTCGCATGCCATGCCTGCTGCCGTGCCGCAGACCAACCCCGCGCACGCACGCACGCAAGCAAGCAACGCGGCTATGCTGCCATGCTGGTCGATTCCCCATCTCCCATACGACATCGGACTTCATCGTATTTTAGGCGAAGGGCCTAGGCCTAGCGGTCGAAGCAAATTGGTCAGTCGTACAGTCACCCGATCGCGATCGTTCTAATGTTGTGCGTTGTGCGTGTTCACTCGGCCGCCTTCGTGAGGCAAGCAGCGCACCATCATGAATACTGGTATGAACGACCACGAATGTCATTGTTTAATCAGTGGCGTCTCGGGAATCATCCCAGTTAATGTAGCAGTCGGCCCGAGGCGTCGGCGCGCCGTAGGGCTGGGCTATCGCTTGGTAACGCCGTTGATCATTAGTTCAGAATGGCGACCGAAAAGCTGCAACGCGTCGATACATGACAGACCACCGGCCCTGTCAATGTTCTCGAGGTACACGCTTTCCAAGCCCGGACTTGGTCCTTAAAAACGTGAGCGTAACACATGATATCGTCATCAAGAGCTGGCGCAGTGAAGCCGTCTCGTTTCTTGGCATTCAGATCGCCGCGTGCGAACGGGTTGCAGAAGCTTCCCACAGTTTGCTTTGAAAATGCTTTTCCATTTGGTTTGCCGGCAGCCGAACATATGATGCTTCGGCGTGCCAAGACACTTTTCCCGCCCCTATCAGCAGAACGGGCATCTCGGATCTTCAACTTATGTCCGCCGCCTTGCTTGGCCAGGGACAATTATAGAATAATAGCCGTAACACATGCATTTGTATCGTCTCAGTCGCCCTATGCGTTCTATCGCATTTCCAAAGGAGATCCGGGGCGAGGGTCGACCTAAGCCGGATGAGTTGAGGCCAAGCCGTTAAACTCAACATCTCTCCATCCAGCTCGTAGTCGATCTGCCCGCGCCTGGCGCCGCCCAAAATATGACAAAGCCGATTCATCGAATAATCAAAAAACGATTATTCCTGATGGACTATGAGCACGAAGAAGACTCTTGTCCGCCACGAGCAAATCATTACTTGGCTTCCCGCCCTCTTCGCACGTTCTCTTCGTCGGAAGGCGTTTGGGCACACCCGTAGCCCTTGAGTCGCCTGCAGTCAATCTGCTCCATCAATTCGTGACATCCTCAATACCGCGTGAGAGGCGATAGAGACTTTTTGGAGGCGAAGACAAGCTTCAATTTGGTCCCTTCGGACCCTCATTCAATAACCCTTTCAGAAATCCTCCGGGTCTGGCGTGTGAAACTCCGTCCAGTTCGGTATCCGTGTCTGCGTCTGTCATTGCCTCGCCCTTCGCCGCTGCGGCTGAATCTAGCCGAAGGTCTTGACTCGCGGTGAGTGCCTCTACTTGGATTCTTATCGCGTCCATGAATGCGGTCCGTGCCGCTGGATCGAGCTTGGAAATGGCTGACTTTCTGCGTCTCACGGTTAGCCAAAACTTGCAGCAGAGGAAAAGCACCGGATCAGGAATATTCACAGTAATTCGACCAGGGACGAAAATTCGTCCATTGGCAAGGGACCGTGGGGCCCAAAATCCGGTCCTGGTGCGGGGGAGGCCTCTGCTGACTGGGTCGAGGCAAGCTGGATCAGTAAGTCTGCGTTCTTGATAAACTTGATGAGATCGTCGAGATCTGTCTCGATGTTTGTGGTTCGCACACGGCGGATGATTTCGACAGATTCGGACTCGGAGCGCATCGATAGTAGGCGGAAGAGCTCTTCGAAGAGAGAGACACGGTGTTGCAACTCCTCGTGTCTAGATTTGAGGGCGGCGAAGCGGGTGACGTCGGGGCCTGCGTCATACTCGCACTTGGTGCGGCCCATGCCGGCACATAATGAGCAAACGGGACGTTGGCCGTCACATTTCGACTTCCTCCGGCGACATGAAGTGCATGCGATTTTTGTCTGGGGGCGACGTCTCGGGGCGGACGAGGAACCAACACCACCAGCACCGGTGGCAGATTGCGGGGTCAACTCTCGCTCAGAAGAAGCGCTGCTGGCTGCCGCTGGGCCTGCGGGCAGGAGCTCACGCTGTGGTTTCATGATTTGGGTAACCTCGACCTCGGACCTTGGACCATGGGAAGGCCTGGGAGTCTCCCAGGTTAGCCAAGGGCTGGAGAGTGTCGTCTAGGAATGCGTCTAGGTATAGTGTCTGGTGGGCGTGTAGCTGACACGGCGAGATCTGCACCCTCACAGCAATTGGAATGGCGCCAGTGGACGAATCGAGAGAGGGCAGAGCGGGCCACAACCGCAAGTCCAGGAGCAGATCCGCTCGCCGTGTCGCTAAAGAACTCTCAAGTGCCTTGACGGTGCGTGTCATACTGTCGACCCGCCGGCCATGC
Organism: Colletotrichum sp. SAR11_59; assembly: GCA_025328345.1. Taxonomy (NCBI): domain Eukaryota; kingdom Fungi; phylum Ascomycota; class Sordariomycetes; order Glomerellales; family Glomerellaceae; genus Colletotrichum; species Colletotrichum sp. SAR11_59. Next base: position 14,046 of record JAKMXC010000690.1, read on the forward strand.
TGTTAAAAATTGAGAATGGTCTGCGTGTCTCGCTCGTGTCGTGTGCCTTGTTGTGGTTTTTTTTCTCTCCCTCCCGCTCGGCTGAGGTTGCGTTCTGGAAAACCCCGGTCAGGTCCGGATTTCCTTGGAGCTCTTGAGAGACAGGTATGACGAAATGATCTCAGAGGCGGTGGCCCTATTTCCGCACTTCGTGGCAGGCCGGGCTGACTACCTACCTAGCAACAAGGCGGAGGATGTCAGGCAAGGTGGTGGTGCTGCTAACCTGGGAGGTGCAGAGGTGGGTGGGTTTGCTGCGCTGGAACGATGGGGGCAGAACAGATTAGGTAGACTGGGCTCCAGCCGCCTACCTATCCGTTGGCGGGCTGAGGAACGGCGGGCACAGGACGGGAGTGCTCTTCGACCGACGCGAGGTAAGGCCAACGCCAGGCAAGGTAGGTCTTGTTGGGCATCCAGTTGTTCCGGTGCCGGGTCCAAAAGCCTTCCTTACTAGCTGGCGGCCGGCTATCGTGGCTTTCGCATGGCAGCGAATGAGAGGGAAAAAATAAAAAATAAGTAACGAAAAATTAAAGACAAAGGCATGGAATCAAGATGGTTTGTTAAAGTTAGCCTGCAAAGTTCCCCAAACCCATGGACTCTTCTGGCCAGGGCCTAGGCGGGCGGACGGCTGGGAAGGGCTGCATAGCAACAGCAGTGCAATCTGCCCACCCACCTGCAAATGACCAGGGTGCCCAGGAGTGCCGCTGGGCTCGAAAGGTCGCTGTGGCTATCGAGAGTTTGCTGGCGCATCGGGACCCCAGCTGTCGGTTCCTGTCAGACCTTCAGGATTGGACGCTTCCGACCTCCCGTGGTCTCTCTTTTGTCCACTGAAACCCATATGCACGCGGGGGGTTGCTCCCGGGGCGTTCTAGGCCTGGGTGTGCCCAGCGTCGCTCGGCATGCTTTTTTGAAGAGAAAGAGAAAAGGAAGAGGAAAAAGGAAATAAGAGGGGAAGGGAGTTGACGGGCGAGATGAGACGGGGTCGATGAAGAGAAGAATGACAAGATGAGAGAGCGAGACAGAGAGACATGTCCATCTCGTGCAAACCGTGCTGGATCGGGGGAAGCTGTGGCGGTGACGGGGCCTCGTGGTTTACAGCGGTCGCATCGCTGTCAGCCCAGCTGAGGTACAGGTAGGCGGGCAACCGTGGAGGGTAAGGTACTTCCATCGTCAGGTACCTACCTGCCTCGGGGGGTGCAGAGATTCCGAAGGTCCTGCTCGCGATTTTTGACCAATCAAGTGCTCCCGTGCGCCTCGCAGCCACGAGCCACTCACGATGGCACTCCAAACTCGGAATAGTCGGACAAACAATGGGAGAGCATGGATGGCATCTCGAATCGAGCCATGCAGTGGAACAAACTCTAATCAACAAACCACTATAATCAGTAAAGAGAGCTTGCAACCGAGGGACTCAAAAGTATCAGCCCGTGACGTGACCCCAGAGGATAAAACAAAAGAAAAGCCCTTACTGTCGTGAACGCGTCATTGAGACCATAATCCCGCGGCGTAACTGCATCTTTGCACAAACGGGCTCGTCGCCGGCAAGTACCAGACTCCTTCTTGCCACGGAGCCAGCCCTTTTGCCCGTTTTCCATGCCCGACCTCATGTCAGTGTTGCCGTTGCCTGCACCCGATATAGGCCACTGCTGTGGCCATCACACGTGTCGCTTTTCAGGCTAACTCGTTCGCAGTGAGATACCTACGTTGTTCTGCCCCCCACACCGCCGGCGGCTCTCGCGATATACCCCTGAATGACATCGCAGTCGCAGTCGCCGTGCTGGAGAATCTGGTCCTTCAGGCTCAGGACCTCGTTCCTCAGCGCCGTCACACATGCGTCCAGATAGATCCGTTGCTGAGTGACTTCCTGCTCCTTGGCTGCGAGGTCCAGTTCGTACTGTTTCGTCTTTTCCCGACAACGTTTGGCGGCAGCACGGTTCTTAACACGGTGACTCTTTTTTCTCTCTGGGCCGGACGGGCTCGGGGAGGACTCCTCGTCTTCGTTATTGTCGTTTTCCATCGTTTCTGTCTCATTTTTGGGAGAGGTTGAGCTCGGAGCGCATGCTCTACCTGTGGGGGGCCCGACCTTGGCCTTCTTCAGGGGCTGTCGAGTTGCCGAAGAGCTGGCCCGAGGTTTTGTCGTCTTCGTCGGCGGCCGTTCCAATTTCGCCTCCCGCGCAGGTGGTCCTTGCATCCCGAGAGGCGTTTGCCAGGCGGCAATCGCGGCTGGAGCTGAGCATGCCGTAGTCGACCAGTGGCTTTGAATACTGTTGGTGGCTGTAAAGCACGGGTGAACTTGTCCAAGGTGTCCGGGCCAGGTATTCGATGGAGGTGCCCAAGAGGCAATGCCGTAGCTTTGATCTGTTCCTTCCGTCCTGAATGCCGGATTGCCCTGCACCTCTATCTCCCACTGAGAAGAGTATGGCACGCCAGCAGGCACGTTTGAATTCTGCAAATACTCGCTCATCTCGCTATTCCATGGCGACCATCTCCGGCACGAGTAATCGTTTGTCGGAGACAGACAGTCGTCCAGTTCTGGCAGCGTGGGATAAAGATGCAGTGATATATCGCGAGTGTCCATCATAGCTGCCGAGTCGAGATGTTTTGAATGTGCCATGTCTCTGTGCCTGAGTCCCAGTTAGCCCATGTCTATACTTGATTTGGACCAGGCAACACATAGAACAAACATGGCCTTACAGGACTGGAGTGGGCCACTCGGAGTCAAACCAGACCTGTTCTAGTTGCAACCGGACCGCCGGAGTAAAACTCAAAAGTCGTGTGGCAGTCTGCTTGAAGCTCTCGGTTGGCTCAAAGATAGCTGGACGAGATTGCCGAGGTGATATGGGGAATGAAAGAGGCTTATGTGGATGGAGTGGTAGAGTAGGTAAGAACTAACGAAAACTCCGAGTAGCGAAAAGATGGCTTGACGGCGGCGGATGCAAGCCCAAAGTTAACGAGAAGAGGCAGGTCGCGGTATTGGAGGAGCCAGGGTAAGAAGTGGTGACGAGTGAACTGGGGACAAGGGCATATTTGACTGGACCCTGAATGGATGGGAAAGCCGTTGTGGGCGATTGCCATGCATGGAGAAGTGGGAAGGGCGAACCCCATCTCGCTCCCTCCAAAAACAGGGACAAGTTACCTTAGGTAGGTAATAAGCAGGACTGCTGCCGCCCCCAGCCCAGACGTTGGCAAACGCTTGACTGACTTACCCAGGCACGATTTCAAACGGCAAAAGCATGAAAGTCTCGAGTTGTACAGCGGAAGACATGCGCCGTCACTCGGATTCTCATCCGTTCAGACATGGAACAGAACTCTCCAGATGCCTTGACCATCATCTGCAGCGACCCAGAAGGGATGGGCTGAAGAATTGGTGGGCAGTCGAGTTGGCCCAAAGGATACCTGTGCCATGTCGATTGCAAGGTACACACCATTGGGGATGGGTACATGCGAGCTGACACGTCCTGCCATGTTTTGCTGGAAAAGGTAACCAACCGTAGGGCGATAGGCAGACGGTGCAAGCTTGGAGGAGCGGATACCTTGCGGGGGGGATGGGTGCCAAGTAAGTTGAACGAACGACGTTTTGAGAGAAAGAAACAGAAAAAACCAATGCTGAAAACCAGAGGCAGTCGCACGAGACCAAAGACTGATCAGTTGAGAACCCCGACGGCATGAGCAGAGAGAGAAAGAGAGAAAGGGCAAGAGGAAAAGAGATTTGAAAGACCCAAGCAAAGAAACGGCGACCAAGTTCGTTCACGGCTGATGGTTGTTTAGGTGGGCTAGATTCCAAGCTGCGTAGTTGCAGGGACGAGTAGGGATCTGGCCAGTGGCGGATGCCTGGGCTTCCGGAATCCATTCCGGGCAAGCTGGAATATGTGATTGGCTCCCGGACATTCCTCCGGTCACTAATTTGTCAAATCAGCAAGAACCTAACAACCCTGGGCTCGCCCCTTCCCTTCCCCCCTCGCTGCCCTCCACTGCTCCTGCTGCCTGTCCGTCCTGCAACAATGGAACGGTCCAGGGCAACAATGGCCATCCAATAGCGCGGGCAGGTTCCAACAGAAGGTTCACCCCGACCCCATCACCTTCTTCCCGGGCAGCACTCTTCACCACCACACCCCTGACCACCAAACAAAACGCCTTCGCGTTTCTGAAACCTGTCAAACTACGACCACCGTTCCCGGGTCAATCTGGGGAAGGACTCGGCCGATTCCAAGGAAGCGTTCGTTCTTCCAGCCAGGCCCAAGACCGCCTGGCGTGGTAGCAGGGTTGCCTTCTGTCGATCGCTGGCGAGCCGTCCTCGCTTCGCTCCGCCGACACGGGTCAGCCATACAGAATGCCCCTTGAGCTGTTGATGTGCTGCGTGAGAAAACACTTACAACTCACTGGACGTTGCCACAGCGCATGAGCCTACTCGAGCTACCTAGGGTCCCCTGGACACAGGTCTTCGCACTGGACTGGACAAGAATCCCCGCGGCTGGCATCGAAACAAGCGGCTACAAGATGCTGCAAATCTTGGCCAGTCATGGCAGCATGGAAATAGCCCCTGTGACCCTATCGTGGCATGCACCGCTGCTGTCTGAAGCTGCTTGTGCCATAGTCACCATTACTCAAGGCCTGCCGACCGCCCTGAGCCCCGACAAACACACCCACGAACACTGGCACAAAACTGTCCTACGACTCCGACAGCTGTTACCGTGTCTGGCGGACAACGAACGGGGCAGCCGCAGACAACCACCATGATTGAAATCACCCCTTTCGCCCACATCTCACGTCACACATCCCCACCAGCGTCCCTCACGTCGATGCATCTCGGCACTGCTGACGACCTTGCTGTACCGCAGCTGCGTAAGCCTGGAGGTACGGAAGCCACACGCGCAAAGAGCTGCCGAACGGCCATGACTTCCTAGCACACGCAGCCCGTGATTCCAGCCAGTTATGCCCCTTATCTTGACAACAGAACCGACAACGCCCCAAGAAAAACCATGAAGTGCAGGAAGCAGTGTGCAGTCCATGCCAGCCTATCTCTGCTGCGACAGCTCTAACCGGCTTGAGATCCGGCGTAGCGCACGCCGAGGAGTGCGAGTAGACGAGCGTTGCTAATAAGTCAGAGGCACATGCTGGGGCGCGGTCTAGAGCAAGCCACGGCCAGTTTGGCAGCTGGGGGTCATCGCCGCGCACGCATGGCCGAGACCTTTGCAGAGAGGTTCAGCACGACCAGTTTCCAATTACAAGCTGCGATCGAATCCGGAGTACACTCCAGTCGTTACGCCACGCCACCTACTTTAGTAGCACTAGCAGCACAGACTCCCGGATACACTGATTTGCAAATTGGGGAAGACACACGTCACTTAAGCAGCTTCCAACACCCTCAACACGCCCGATCTACCACGATACTACCAACGACGGACGATCAATCGACGATGGGCGTGAGACCCCAGAAGACCTCGCCCTCTTCTTCAAAAGTCCCCTTCGCACCTATCGCTGAGACAGCTCTACAAGGTTCTGCGAGGTCTGATAGCGTCATCGACGATCTTTAGCATCTACCGAAAACGCCTCCACAGTCCGACAGCACCTGAAAAGAAGTACGAAACCTAGCGGTACAAGACGTCTTTCTGGCCGAGGCTGAGAAACGTTCCTTGCGATTAAGCTAGCATGAATCACGAGTTCTAAACCTTGGCAATGTCACACTCAGACTACGGAAGCAAAAGGTATCTTAGCTGATGCTGCGCAGTAAGGTAGGTTTCCACTGTCAACACCGATTTTAACCTACCACTAAGAAAAAATCGTGCTGTTCCTACCAAGTCTCTATCCGCTTACCACCGGTCATCCTCATCCAGCTGACCTCTTTTCTTCACCATCATTCTCGCCTATCGCTTTATCATGTCGACTATCCTCGTCTGCGCTAATTGCGACCTGTCTATATCCTGAGAGATACCCAGATGTCCCTTTTAAGCATCTTCCACGAATAGGGAATAAGCTAGGTCTTAATAAGCGCTGTTTCATTGATTGTTACTTAGATTTTTTTATCTTAGTTACTGCCCTCGCACATATCCTTCTGCTAATCTAGCTCGCTCAAAATCGTAACATCCTTCCTATCATGTGTATGTAGATACGCTTATCCACCCGACTTGGGAAGAGCCCGTCGCTAGCGTCGCTCTGCTTTTAGATTGACTGGTACTCTTGAGACCTCGCCGGTGCGGCTCCCGCGCTGACAGCGCCCGCGGCTTTGGCGATGTATCTCTGGATTAGCTCGCAGTCGCAGTCGCTGTGCTGTAGGATTTCGTTCTTGAGGGCCAGCACCTCGCTTCTGAGTACCGTTACGCACTCATCCAAGTACATCCGCTGTTGTTCAATTTCCCGACTCTTGACCGCAAGATCTTCCTCGTACCGTTTAGTCTTTACCCGGCATCGCTTTGCTGCTTCCCGATTCTTGGCGCGGTATTTCTGTCTCGATCCCGGACGCCAGCTTTCGCTCTGCTCGCCCTCGTCCACGCTATCGTCGTCTATCGTCGTCACCTTGTCGTCGGAAGAAATTGAGCTCGACGGAGACGGCTTGCCTCCAGCCCCGATCTTTGCCCTCTTGTAACTTTGCTCGGCAGCCGACGAAGGAGTGCGGGACTTCGAGTTGGTGGTTGTCTTTGTCGTTTTTGTCAATTTCTTGGCTCGAGAATGGGGTTCGGGTTGCGAATGCGCCTCAGGAGCATGCCAAGACTCGCCTTTGTATGTATTGGCGAGCGATACCAGCGGTTGTTGAGAATTTTCGTATTGAAATGGGGGCCAGTTGTCCGCTTGGGCAGCCCATATAGCCGTCGTATGTTCCGCGCTCATCCCGAAATGTGAAGACTCCAGATCCTGAGCTTCAGCCCCCAGTTGCGAAGGACTTATGAAGTCGACAGGTCCGTTCTCGGCATACATGGGTTCGACCATGTGGTCATCCAACCCAAGCCATTGCTGGAATTGGGACTCCTCAGCTGGGAAGAGCCAGCCATTCTGGTCCGGAGGTGAGGGACACGACGGCATGGGTGTGAACATGGCGGTATTGTCAAGCATGTCTGGCGGACAGGGGTAGCCCGACGAGGCCATCGTGTCCTGCTCCTCAGTGGTCGACTGGCTTGGAACTCTGAACTGGGTAACACCCGCCCACGGTCGGGCTTGCAGGATGGCGGGTCCTTTCAGGAACAACCCGCCCAGCGACGGTGGTTTTGTGAGGACCGCAAAAGTCGAATGACTCGGCCAAGTAACGACCGTTGAGTTCTCGGTCGTATTCGCCAGATACACGAGAGAGGTTGATATTGGAGATGTGAGATGTGTGATGGAAATGGACACGGCAGGGAAGGACAGTAGGCCAACGAAGCAGGGACGGATGCAAGTCCGAACTTATTAGAAGAGAAGGCGAGCCCTGGATGAGCAGATGATGGACTCTAAGGTACCTACCACAGTAAATGTGGATATGGATTGCGTGGGGGGGAAGTTTGCAGGGAGCCGGTAAAGGACATTGGAGGGTGGCAGCTCTACCGGCTCAGTTGGGCCAAGGCGTGCTCGTATCATTGGCATCCCAACATCTGGTCATTGTAGCCGACCAACCGTGCTGAAGCGGGACGGCGTGCGCAAGCCGCCTGCCTGTCTCATGCATCCAATGAGCCCAGCAAGGCGACGAGATAGGTAAGAAGGTTATGAAGTCAACAGCGGGCGAAGGTCATGAGATGATGAGCAAGCTTGGGCCTGACGGAGTATCGCAGAGCCGAGGTACAATATACAGCAAGGTACAGATATGGTAAAGGACCAAGCAACCCTAATAGATATAACCCAACAGGTGAGCAAACGTATCTAGATAGAGGACATTGCGCATGAATGGAGACGGGGAATGGTCGGACAGGAAAGACTGCTCGGGCAGGAAGAAACAAAGTGAAGGAGGTTGAGGAATTCCCTGGGGAAGGCAGATGTACTGGGCAGTATCCATACTATTTGTATCTCCTTAGTCCCTGAGATGTAGACTTTTCGCTAACCGCTAGGGGCAGCTAGTTAGACTATGCCCTCAGTACCTATAGTATATTTACAAAAACTAATTATAGCGTAGATTAAGCTAGCGAGGAGTTTAATTAGAAGTTATAGATATAAACTAAAGTTATACTAAATATAGTATATTAACTAAGCTTTTAGCTATGATTATAGTACCCCTATTAATACTTATCTTTTTTATAGAAAACTACGCTATAATCTATATATTAGAACTTTATTTTATAGTTTTTATAGTTAGTATTAGTAAACCTCTTACTAAAACCCTTTTTTTAAAACTTTAATAAGTACTAAATATAAACTTTTTTTTAATAATATTAATATAGTAAAATTTATATAGCTAGAAAGCTATTCTAATATTAATATAAAAGACTATTACTTATATTTTATAATAATCTCTTTATAGAGGTATTATTAAAACTTATTATAAGTTTAATATATATTACTTAAGTTATTACTTTACTTAAAAATATTGAAAAAGGCTTCTCTAAATAATAAATTATTATAAATAAAATAAAGTTAAATCTAAACGCTTAAAAGCTATTATAATATATATATCTCTTATAAATACTAGAAGTATAATATTAACTACTAATATTAATAATATTTATATATTAGTTATACTTATAATATATAAGTAGAAGAGGTAAAAGTTTTATATAGATAATCTCTATATTATTAGTAATAAAATTAATAATCTTAAAAAATATATATAATATTCTAAAATAAGTAGTACTACTTAATAGCTTCTTTTTAACTTTAAACTAAGTATATTTATAGCTATAAAAGTTAGTAATAACTATTAATATTAGTAATCTATTCTTAAAAAGTAGCTAATTAACTATACTATTATCTATTAATTTAAAGTAGATAATACTTTATAAGATATATTTACTATTATTATTAAATTACTTAAACTTAATAAAAGCTTTATTAATACTAAAGTTAAAGTAATAAGTAATTATAATAAAAATCTTATAGCAGTAAAAATATTAGAGGAAGTTAAATAAAATAAATAAGTTATTAATAAAAAAGTAATATTACTACTTACTTTAAAGCTATAATACCTAAAAAGTAAACTATACTATAAAAGCTCTAATATCTAAGAGTAAATATTTAATAGCTTAATTATATATAAGAGGTATAATTATTAATCTATAATTTATATATTAGTACTAATATAAAGAATATTTAGTTTTATTAATAACTTAGATCTTAAAACTAATAAAGATAAACTTATTAAATATATATTACTTATTAAAGTAATAACCTTAGTAGTAAACTATACTTTTATTAATAGTAAAAGTAAACCTTAATATTTAGAAGTAAGTAGTAATAGCTTATACTTAATCACTTTAATTAATAATCTACTTATAAATTATTAGTTAATAGCTTTCTTAAATCTTAATATTAAAGTTATAAATATAAAAGTATTAATATAGCTAATAAAAATAGTCTCTTAATAACTAGTAATTAATCTTATAATTAAGTAAATACTTACCTTTAACTTAATAATTAGTAAAGTATAATTTATAATAAATAGTTAAATAGATAAGTATACTAAGAAATATATATATTTTAGCTTTATAAGTAGTTTATAAAGTCTTACTAGCTTAAGTAAGATTCTCTAGCCTCTAGCTATTCACTATAAATTTTACCTACTTAGAGCAATAGACCTCCTAACTCTACGCCTCCTAATAATATATATAGCTTTTAGTTATATAATCCCTAGTAACCTCTTAAGTCTCTAACTATATCCCTCTCCTAACCTTAGCTATACTTATATATATATATATTATACTAAATAACTTTATAATCTTTAACTTCACTTTAGTAATAATATAGTTTATAATTACTTAATTACTTAATTACTAACTACTAAACTATTAACCTATCCTCTCTCTTATATATTACTTATACTATTAATACTATCTCTATTACTACTTTACTATTTACTATAGTAGCTTCTTTAGAAATAAGTTATTATTATTATTATTTTCTTATTTAATTAAACTAGCTAATACCTTTATAGTAGCTATACTATTATTAGTAATACTCTCTCTATTTAGTATAAAATATACTTATTAATCCTTATTAAGCTTATACTAAAGCTTAAACTATATTTACTTTAGTATTATAGAAGGTTTATATAAAGAAAGGCTACTCCTTAAGATAGCTAGAGATATATATAGCCTTTATACTAAAATTATTAGGTTTTATTATTACTATAATTACTTAGTAAATAAGGTCCTTTAGAGAAGTATTATTAAAAGCTCTATTTAATATAACTTTAATTAAGTACTTTTAATTAAGAATAGACTATATATTAAACTTAAAAGTTTTATTTAGTATATAGATATTATTCTATATAGTAATATCTTTAGTTATATTCTTAAAGAAAGGTATACTTTATATAAGATTAGTATTCTTATATTCTTTATATAGTATAGATATTATAAAAGATTTATTATAAGTTATAAATAAGAATAGGTTATTAATATAAGTTTAAAGATAAAGAAGAGAAAGAGGAAGAAGGATAAGTATAAGGCTTTATATATAGTAGTAGAGTTTTTATACTTTTAGCTATAAGAACCTCTTTTAACAACCTCTTTAGTAAAGAAGTTATCTCTTATATAGTAGTATTACTAAGCTATAAGAGCCTTAATAACCTATTTAGCTTTAATATAATTAGCTTTATACTATATAGCTAACGCTATTACTATTCTATTAGTCTATTTAGCTAAAGTATATATTTAACTTTATAATATTTAGAGGGTTTACCTATTAATAAGAATATACAAGGTTTTTATAATATTTTCCTTAATTAGTAGAGAGTATAAATTAGAATGCTTATATAGTGTTTTTAGAATTATACCTATATATAAGGTAAATTTTGCTATAGTCTTTTTATAGAGAGGCTATATTATAACTATAAACTTAATTAAGTAAGATTCTTAGTAACTATATTAATACTATTATATTAAAATACCTCTTATTAATATAGTTCTAATTTATAGTTAATCTATATAGTATATTAGAAAGCTTTAATAAGAAGTAATAAGTGCTCTTATATCTTAAGAGAGGTCTTATTATATTAAGTTTGTAGTTACAACGCAGCCCCCTCCGCAAAAAGACTATAGTAAAATTCACCCTATACGCAGGCATAATTCTAGAAATACTATATAGGCACTTTAACCTATACCCTCTACTAATTAAGGAAAACAGTATAGAAACTCTATATATTCTTACTAGCAGGCAAACCCTCTAAACATTACAAAGTCGAACGCACACCCTAGCCGAATAAACCAGTAGAATAGTAATAGCGCTAGCTGTATAGCGTAGGGCTAGTAGCACTACATATAGTAAAGCTGATTACATTAAGGCTAAATAGGTCACTAAGGCTCTTATAGCTTAGTAACGCTACTATACGAGAGATAACTCCTTAACTAAAGAGGTTATTAGAAAAGGTTCTTATAGCTAGAAGTATAAAAACTCTATTAACGTAAAGCTTTATACCTATCCCTCTTCCTCTTCCTCTTCTTTATCCTTAAACCTATATTAATAACCTATTCTTATAACCTATAATAAATCTTAAAGCTTTATAATATCTATACTATATAAAGAATATAAGAATACTAACCCTATATAAAGTATACCTTTCTTTAAGAATATAGCTAGGGATATCGCTACGTAAAATAACATCTATATACTAAACGAAACCCTTAAGTTTAGCGCGTATTCTATCTCTAATTAGAAACGCTTTATTAGGGTTATATTAGATAGAGCCTTTAGTAATACCCCTCTAAAAGACCCTATTTACTAAGTAATTATAGTAATAATAAGACTTAATAGTTTTAGCGTAGAGGCTATATATATCTCTAGCTATCCTAAGGAGTAGCCCTTCTTCGCATAAACCCTCTATAACGCTAAGGTAGATATAGCCTAAGCCTTAGTATAAGCCTAATAAGGCTTATTAGTAAGTATACTTTATACTAAACAGAGAGAGTATTACTAACGATAGTATAGTTGCGAAGGTATTAGTTAGCCTAATTAAATAAGAAGATAACGATAGTGATAATTAGCAGATGGCAAAGTAGTAATAGAGATAGTGTTAGTAGCGTAGGTGATGCATAAGAGAGAGGATAGGTTGATAGTTTAGTAGTCTGTAGTAATTAAGTAATTAAGTAATTATAAACTATATCGTTACTAAAGTGAAGTTGAAGATCATAAAGTTATTAACGTGCATATGTAAGTGCGGCTGAGGTTGGGAGAGGGATGTAGTTAGAGACTTAGGAGGTTGTCAGGCTAGTTTACGATCATATAACCGAAGGCTGTGTATATTATCAGGAGGCGTGGAGTTAGGAGGTCTGTCGCTCTAAGCAGGTAAAAATCATAGTGAACGGCTAGAGGCTGAGGTCTTATTATATAATATATAGAGTTAATATTATTAAACTACTAAAACTATTTTTTAGAAAAGTAGAAACTCTTCTAAGGCTTATAGTAATAGTAGTAATAGTAACTTAAGAAGTATTACTTCTCTATAGTAGTAGCTATATAGAAGTATTAAATTAATAAAGTTATAATATATTAGCAGTCTAATTAACTTATATAAGTAAGTATTATAGTTTACTTTATACTTTTTTTATAATACTAAAACTTAATAGTAGTACTTTAACCTATACTTAATCTTAATAAAGTAAATAAATAAATCTTAGTATAACTAATTATTAACGCTTAACTTAACTTATCCTTAGCTATATAGAAGAAAGTAAGTAAGTAAATAAATAAGTAATAGAGTAGTAAAATATACTAATAAGAGCGTTATTTATAATATTATTATTTATAACATTATTATTTATAACATTATTATTTATAAAAATATTATTTATAACGTTATAAAAACGTTATTTATAATATAACTAAAACTTAGTAATAGCTTAAACTTATATTTAAAAATATAAACTTAATAGTATAACTCTTTACTATTATAATTAAAAGGGTTCTTATAGCTATAGTATAATAACTTAACTATTTAAATAAAGCTTTAAACTTATTCTTTATATCTTCTTATATATATAGTAACTATAATAACTTTCCTATCTTTCTTATTTATTATAACTTTATATAAACTAAGTAAAGCTATATTAAATAACTTAATCTATAAAATTAATATTAATAAAGTTAAAAGGTTTAAGTTTAGTAACTTTCTTTTTACTAATAAGAAAACTTTTTTTAAATTTATTTAAATATACTTACTTAAAATAGCTAACAAGAGTAATATAATAGAGTTATATAGCCTTAAAATTAATATAAAGATAGTTAAGGCTATTAATAATAATCTTAATACTTATAATTACTTTATAAGTTTCTTTAAAATAGCTAAGGTAGCTTAAATACTTAAACGTTAGTAAGTTAAGAAGGGTAAATCTAATATATATTAAGACTATAGCTAATAGTAATAGGGCTATTAAGACTATATAGTAGGGTAGAAGATATTATCTATTATAGCATAGACGTCTAAATAGTAGAAGAGAGGAAAATAAGTATAGATTAAATATAGTATAAGAGATAGAGGAGACTAATAGAGATAGAAGTAGCTAGAAGAAGATAGTGTTAACATAGGTATAAGCATATTTAGGGGCGTAGTATATACGCCTATATAGTATAGGGTTATAGATAGGGTTAAGTTATAATAAAACGTGATAATCCTAAGCATTTATAGGTATTTAATTATATAGATAATAATAAGTGAAGAGATGTATAATGATGATTCCTATTAATATTATTAGTAGGTTATTCCTTAGGGTAGGGAAAAGTAAGGGGAAAGATAACCTGAAACGTAACCTGCTAAACTGCTAATTACATAAGGTGCTTACGTAACTATACGTATTATATAATTAATATTATAGTTATAGGTTATAATAAATAAAGCATTTTTATATAAGGTTTTATACCTTAAAGTCTATTAGTTTATTTTATATAGAATATTTAA
>JAKMXC010000691.1:0-28028 GCA_025328345.1 Colletotrichum sp. SAR11_59
GATGGGTAATTTGTGCCCGGGGGGGTGGTCGTTTTTTTTCCTTTCCAAATTCAATTTTTTATTTGCGGGGGGTTTTTTTTGGGTGTTTTTTTTTTTTTTTTCCCCTGGTGCTGGTCTGCCTCTTGTCCCCTCGTTGCTGCTCGTCGCTTGTCACACCTTTGGGGCCAAGCGCAAGCCCCATCCGCAAGCCAGGGTCGCTGGTCGGTCGACCCCTGGTCGCACCCCCCAGAGGCCCCAAGTGAGCTCCGAAGTCTCGGCGACAAACGGGCGAGGACTTGTACCAGAGACAAGCCTGGCGACTTCGCACCCTTCGACTGTAAGTCAGTCTAGAGTGCAAACGATAGCGTGCAGCGAACAATCGTGTGTCTTCGCAGGCGTTCCATTCCTCCAAATGGCGCCGCCCGTGTCATCTGACGACCGACCGCGCCCGCACCGCACACCTCTTCCTGTCGTCGTCCGGCCACCGGGCGAAGGATGGCTCGAGGCGCAACACGATGGCTGTTTTTGACTGTTTTGATGCGTGCTGCCACGGAGAATTAGAAGCGAAGAGACGAACGAAAAAAAAAAGATGCACAGGAGGTCGGTAGGGGCTCGTCGACGATCCGGCCGTGCGCCGGAGCCGTTGACGGATTGGACGCTTATGTAGCTCTCTGTCTGGAGCCCGTCATATCGATTATCTGGAATACGATAACGCGTCGTCAAACACACGTGCATCTCATCTTAGGTCTCTGGGTGTTTTCGGACATGTTATGTGGGAAATAGGGGAGAAAGAGGAGCCGGCAGACGGGGGGCGGCTTCGGGGCGTGGAGATGGTGCGGCATCATGACCGAGTCGAGACAGTGGACGACGAGTTGACTCGAGTCGTCGGCACTGGGCCTACACGAGGACGGGGGCGACCGGGGGAACACGGTCAAGGGCCACGAGATGGGATGCCGGGGGACCATAGACGCGATCTCTCTCTTTGAATGTGGGATGGCAGGCAGAGATGGACAGACGCACAAGAAGAGAAAAAAGAAAAAGGCGACGATGGCCGGGGAAAAAAAGGCCAGAATCAATTCGAATCAAACGGGAAATGCAAAATGCAGCGGAAGTGTGGCCGGCGCCGCATGCCGCGCTTGCGATGCGGATGGGATGCACGTCTGAGGGTGCAAGTCAAACAAGACGTGCAGCGCAGAGGCAGAAGAATGTGATGAATGGATGATCGAATGGCGAGAGACAAACAGAAACAGCCGGAGCCTGCAAGAGAGAGCACATGCAGACCGTAGGCAGGCTGTGAGCACAGTTATTGGCTGAGACGCCGGGGGGTTGAGACTTTTGGGGAAGGCAGTTGGCGGGCAAGACGAGCAGCAGCAGCAGCGACATGAGGCGGGCAGGAGGCGGGAGCTGCAGCATCGTGAGTTTCTGTGTGCCATCTGTATTATCTGGCCTTCCTGGCTGCCCAGTGCCTGCCTCTGTCGTGAGCTTCGTTATCCGATGGCAGGAAGCGGCAGCGAAGAAAAAAACAGTAGCGGAAGGAGACGCTCAACCAACCAACAAGAAAAAAAAGAGCGGCAGCAGTCGCAGTTGCAGTCGAAATGGAAAGGCCCATCTCGCATCCTCCTCCTCCTTCCCAGATGTACTGGACGAGTGAAGTACCGGGTACTTTCAACGTCTCCAACCCACACCTTCCTCTGCGTCTGCTCTTCCTGTCTCTCTCTCTTCTGTGCTCACCAGCGACAGACCCGCCGCCTCAAAGCAGGGGTGTCCCTAGCTGGTGCTAATCGCTCTGCATCTGTCTGTCTGTCTTGTTTGTCGTCTCTCGCAAGTTCGAGCTCCATCTTTCCCGCCGTCTTCCATCGTCAACCGCCTTCATGCAGTGCAGCCTCTCACACTCACACTCACTGACACTGGCAGCGGCACTGGTTTCTCGCCTCTTCTCGCTGCTGCCGCTGGCGAACCGTCCTTGGCGCCTCGACTGAAGGGTGCAGGGTCGACTAGAGCGCGATGCCTGTTAGGGTGCTCAGGGTAGGTGCTGGGGGTATGCCAGTCAGCTAAACCTCGCGCAGGGTCAGGGTTCTGGGAGGCCTGTCTCTTGCCCAAATGCTCTTGTGGGTTCTCGTGAGTGGGCAACTCTCAACTGGCCTGTTCCCACTGCCATGGTCATATCCCATCGCCCATGCCCGCCTGGTGCTCTCTCTCTCTCTCTCTCTGTGGTCTCCCATATCCAGCCAGCCAGGGTGTCTGGAGCAGGGTCACCCGTCAGGGAAGGCTGGCTGCTGGTCTCTTTCTTCGCTGCAGGGTGTGGATACCGCGCGAAAAAAAGGTGTGGGTGCTTGCTTGGTGCTGAACGATGGGATGGGATGGAAAAAAAGATGGGTGTGGGTGTGGGTGGGCGGCGGCCTGGCGCTGCCTCTGTCTGGCTGGCGACGATTTGCACCACCCTGAGGAGCCAGAGAGAGAGAGGAGTCCACTGCCCGTGGATGGACAAGGTGTGCTTGGATGCGTGGGTTGGGTGCGTGGGTAAAGCGGTAGCAGTACTGGGGAGGTACTGGGCACCCTACCCACCACCCACCACCCACCCCCGTCCGTCGTCTCCTTCCTGCTCTCCTACCTAGTCTCTCCCCTACTCTGCTAGCCTGCCCGTCTACTTGCTCCTGGCCTGGCACCTCAGCGCACTGGGAGAGAGAGCGAGGCAGGTTGACGACCATTTGTTATTATTAAACCCGGACCCCGTCCGACCACCCCCCTCGATCTAAGAAGGACCCTTTCCCTCACACTCCTTTCTCTGTATTGTGCAGAGTCGTCGAGAGGAGTTGGAAATAGCTTCCTCGACCCTCGAACCTTTCAACAAACATCCTCCTCCTCGTACGAGCCTCACCTGACCTCGCCTCGCAACGTACCGTACCGTACCTTATCGCCTCGCCTCGTCCGTCCTTCACTGCGACGAACACAATATCCCCGTCGGCCGACTCGATATCTGCGTGAGATAGAGAACCACTGTTGGCGGTGCTGCTTCTCTGTCCGTCACCACCACCACCACCAACAACTCGAGACAAGGTGAGTGTTCTCTCTTTGGATGGTTCTACTCTTGCGTTGCCTGCTTCACGTCCAGAAACCAGAGGGAAAACAGAACAAAACCAAGACCACGGTTCACCACAACTGCCTTTTTTTGCCTTTCGTACACAGCATTTTTGCCTCGCACCCGTGACTCCTTCCCTCCCGCCGCCTGCTTATCTCCTCGCCTCGTTTTTACGAGGGACGAGGACAACATCTGCCTTGCTGAGCACATCTGCGCGTTGTCGTCTGCAAATCCGTCTTGTCTCCCAAAATTTTGCCTGTCGTGTCTGCCTGTATTATCTATCGCCTGTCACTATTCACCAGCATTCGGCCGCCCCGTGTTTTCTCACTTCGACACACCTCACATTCCCCCAGAGTCGTCCTCGGCTTCTTGTCCTCCCCTTCAGAATTCCTGCGTTGTGAGACAAGACGGGCCCTGCAGCATCTGCAACGGGATACATCACTCGTGGCCCCTCTCACGAGCCAGTCCTGTCATCCCAACTGTACTGCCCGGCGAAGTATCGCAACGGCGCTTCCCTCTCCAGCAGAAAACCCCCCGCTTGACATCCTCAGAGTCACCTCATGGGTTTTCAGCCACGCAGCGACAAAATACTAATCCGAGTTGCACTAGACTGCGGTAGAACCGGTCACGACTCAATTTCCCTCGTCCGACTCGCAAAGCGGAATCTGGTACAAGAGTTGAGAGATTTCTCCTCCGACCATACTAGGCGCCGAGACTCGCCGTTCCCTCCTTTCCTCAACCCAGATACCCTACACTCAGTTATTGTTTTTGCCCCCGATGCGTCCTTGAAAATGGATTCTGAAGACGGGGAGTTGTTCATAAAGGTATGTCGCCAGATTTTCGTCTTATCGCTCGCTGCTTGGCTGTGCCACCTCGCTATCTGTTCTGTCTTGCTCACGATATCTTCAGCAACTGGCCAGCTTCGTGCGCACGCACGAAAAGGCTCTCGCCAACGCCTTGCAATTCCGAAGACAGACCGCCCGCCATGGCGCCTCGCAGAGTGTCAGCTCGCTGCCCACGCCGCAATCTCCAGTCGTTCCCGAACGGCCATCAACCTCGGCTTCAACTTCGAGCGGCCTTGCATCCGCCCTATCTCTGGGCTCTCTGAACTTCACTTCGCACAGCGTAAAGTCTGCGAAGCTGGCCTTGACGCCTCACCACCTTTTCTACCTACTTTCTCGATTCGAAGAACTCGCCATTCCTGTCGGCCCCATGAAGATTCGTCTCGAGAACCTCCACGATAGCTCTACATCCGCCAACTACGTTTCATTCCTTAGCAATACCCAACGATCCAGAAGCCGCGGCTCCGATGTCGGTTCCATACACTCCGTATCTAGTGTCCGCAGCGTCATGTCTGGCATGTCGGCTCTTTGGCAAAGCTTTGGCATCGGTGCCAGTATATCTGCCGCCAGAACAGAGCGACAGAAGGCTGCCATTCAGGCCGACCTGAAATACCTCTACTCGGCTTTCACCAAGATTCCGTGCCTGCGTCTCGCCCCCGATTGGCGTGCCCGCCTGATTCGCGGCTACGAAGAATTCCCGTTCGACTCTGCCGTACCACTATACGTTTTCAAGAACGTCCAAGCTCTTGAAGTCAACAGCATCGACTTTAGACAGTTCTTTGGCTGGGACAAGATGGCCGAGCAGCTTAGATCTCTCACTCTCAAGCGTGCCGGTGTGGAAGACCCCGCTGACATCCTTATCGACATTGTGCTCGACGACATGGACAAGAGGCGCAGGAGAAGTGCGAAGCAACAATCTTCCCCAACAACACCTTGGCCCGCCAGTTCGAGCCCTCGTAGGAGTCCGACGCTCCCGCATACAGAACTCCATAAGGCTACTTCAGCACCAGGTTCGCCGGACCCGCGAAGCTCTATCGGAGACCTCGGCATCGGTTCCTTGAACATGCACGACGACGATATGGCACCTGGCGAAGGTAGAAGGCCTTCTATCGCTCGCACCGAGACCTTTGAGGCCATGTCACCGCCGAAGAGCAGGCCGCGCAGCAACTCGCCCACCCGGCCAATCAGCTCACGCAACCACTCGCATATGAGAGGCGGCCACAAGGTTCGTCGCTCCGGATCTGGTAGCTCGCAGTCGAGCCTGTCGGACTCGTGGCACCACAGCCGTACTGGAAGCTCATCAAATCTGTTGAACATGGGCATTTTGCCTGCGTCCAAGTGGCGCTTCCTCAAGCACCTTAGCCTTGCAGACAACTCCATGACCTCCATCCCGGCTACCAGCTTGGCTCCTCTCGCAAACACCCTCCATTCGCTGGACTTGTCGTCGAACCTGTTTACTCAGATTCCCGATAGTCTGGCCACCCTTACCGCCCTCCGCGCACTTAACCTCTCACACTGCATGATTGATGGGCTCCACTCCCTGACGCGCAATCCCCTCCCCGCCATCTCAGCCCTCAACCTCCGGGCCAACCGACTCCAGTCCATTGCCGGCATCGAGAAATTGTACCCTCTCGAGCGTTTGGACCTGAGAGATAACCGCCTCTCTGACCCCTCGGAGCTTGCTAGACTTACCGGCATCCCCGACATTCGGGAGATCTGGGTCGAGGGCAACCCCTTCACTCGCACCCACAAGGACTACCGCATCACCATCTTCAACCTGTTCCGGAAGACTCCCGGCTACACTGAGGACATCATCATTGACAACTCCGGCCCTTCCTACTCAGAGAGAAGATACCTGGTCGAGCGTACTCCGGTGCCCGCCGCGGTCCCGGTTGTCAAGCCCGCCCCTGCCGACATTCCCGCCGTCGATGTCAGCAAGCCCGCTATCATCTACGACATTCCCAAGGAGGCGTCCATCCTCCGTAAGGAGCGACCGGTTCCAAAGGCCGTCACTAGCGAGGTTAACACCAGCTCCACTCGGCGCCGTAAGACCCCTAAAAGGCGCATAGTGGATCTGTCAACATCTGATGGCACCCCAATCTTGCCGCCTGGTGTTGCACAGCTCCCGCCGACCGATGTCAAGGTCCTGGCTGCGGACGCCACTGCTACCGCAGCCGGGTCCGACAGCAACTACCGCATCTCCCAACCCCCCGAGGTTCCACCTCTGCCGTCTGCGGTGCTCTCCGATGGCCGAAAAGCCACCTCACAACCGGAAGTGCCACGCATCGACACTAGCGTAGTCCCCGAGCTTCCTCCCATCTATACAACTCGCGAGACTCCGGCCGACTCCCAGGACTGGGACGTCAGTGGCGAGATGTATCGCCGAAAGATCGAGGCGCTACGGGACAAGGTTGGAAACGGCTACCTGAGCGTGCTCAGTGAGGAGGGCTGGGATCCCTCTCGCCCTCCAACATACACTGTCCCCGACTTCAGTCCAGCCTCGACTGTACGGCCTAGCCCTACAACACCCCGTACCACCACCACCACTCATCACCCCCAGGCCATTCACAGTGGCCGCACTCTTGGTTAAAAAAGTCACCTTTCCATGATACCCTTCATGATACCCCACCCCCCTCTTGAGGTTCAATTCTACACTGGGCTGCATTCTCGATTTCTCGTTTGCAGCATCGCATCTGGCATTGCCACGAGCATGGACTTGTCCACCCATTGTGTTATTCGTCATCTATTTCTGAGCATGTTAGAGCATAGCGTACAAGGCGTTCCGGTTCAGCGGATTCTTTCGTTCATTCCGCACTTTTCTTCTCCTTCTCACAGATTGCACCGCCCGAGGTGGTAGAAGGCCACAGTAGATCTTGTCGCTTCTCATCTGTCTGGTTTCTCGGCGCGGCTCCCTGAAGGGGGTCTCGGTCTTGGGCTCATAGGGATAGGCGGATGAAAAAAGAAAAGCGAGTGGCATTGGCGTGCAGGTTTCCTCTTTCTTTCTTCTCTTCTTCAAGACTTCCATTGTGGCACTTGATTTTTCCGAACACGGCGTTGGCGGATTACTTATCTTGAGTGGCTTTAGTCCTTTTCTCTTTCTTTTTTGCTGGTCATCATGGGGCACGAAAAATTTCCCGGCATGAAGGTTTTGCATTGCGCGTTGTTGGTATGGCAGATGACGACTTGTCGTGAAGACAAGCTGGCGGGCGGGCGGTCGGCTCCTTAATACATGAAGAAATGCATTGTTCAAACTTTTCGGTCCACAACATGACGTGACATGGTGACTAGATACGTGCCTTCTGTGGTGATGATCCAATGCAACTTGGACGTAGAGGATCTATATTGACGATCAGGATGTGCCCGCAGCGGCGTATAAGACAAAAGCTTTGCTACCGGTGAGTAACATCAGAGCAATAGCTTTCTTCTGCTCCCCGGATTTCCCACGGTACATGAGTTATGCGCGTCGGATTTGCGGTGACTCGAAGTTACTCGCTTGCGACCCCCACGCTCGCTGCCATCGCTCTCCGCCGCTCTCCTTGGCTTTCCCGTTTCTATTCGCGTGTATACTAAAGGGAAAGCTGATTCGAAAACGGGTATTAGGCATACGCAGTGGCATTTTCTGCAAAGTCTAGGTACCAGACACAGATAAGGCGACAACAAAGACACCATGGCTCATTGTTTTCTTCGCAAGTCATACTTATCTTGGCGAAGAGGCCTTGACGTTATACACAGAGCCCAGGGCTTCTTCTGGTCAAGTTTGGCAGTAATTGAGGAGCTTGGTTTGAAGGTCTGCTCTCACCATGAGACTGCCGTGGGCTCCAAGGGGTAGGTGTTTCTGTGGGGGTATAAATTAAGGCTTCAGGTTAAAGACTTCGACTGCTCACATCACTGTGTGTCTGCCCTCCTTGGGCTTGATGGGAACCAGGGTAACTTATACTAATTTCAGGTCTCTTTCAAAATAGACATCGGACTAAGTGATTGCATCATGTCCCAGAGCCTTTTTTGCCGCTGTCCTTCGTTGTCGTAGTCTTCTGTTGATCTCTAAGTATTCATGGTCCGATGATACATCAGAGCTACGCGAGTGCTTAAGGCCGTCACTTTCACCCTCAGTACAACTTCGCAGCTGCAAGTTATACACAGGTGTCTATCAAGCTGCCGTCTGCCGGTGAGGCCCATGCCAAAGCCGTCGTCTCATTAGCTTGTCTTGGCCTGGGTCTTGAGAGCACACGAGGAAGAACCCCTGTTGGGTACTTAAAAGACTTTGCTGTTGGTGTGTTGGGAAGCAACTCTGCGGTCTCGGTCGGGCTGAACTTCACGATGTTTGAGTGAACCAGGCGGATGATCGTTGAATATAAATAACTTGAAACTTTTTGGCATTCATCAAAGAGTCTCAAATGGGTTCTGAGCGGCAAACCTGAAGGTAGACATGTTGTGAATTCTTACTTGCACACTTCAAAGCAGGATGATGGACACAACGTTGACGCAGAGCTGAACAAGCGACAGCTAGATACAACAGCCATCCGTCATTTTGGCTTGTTTCTCTTGTTCCTCATCTTCTGACTATTTATCAAATACCACTGAACGATGTGTCTCCCGATCCGAGACGGTTCGGAACGCGAATGGGATGTAAGACTTCTAGGTCGGGCTGTTTATAAGACATTTGGTTTGCTCAAACAACAGTAGATCCGTCAAGAACATTTCTTCTGTTTCTCAGGGCCTGTCGGTAGAAACAACGATCAGCTCTTTTATAGCACATATGAGTTCTCATGAAGTCGTGTAAGGATCAGCGCACTTTTATATATCGGTGAGTTTCGACCATGTAAATCGCCTTCTAAGAGTTGACGCGCCTGGCAGTGAGTCCTGAAGAATTCATGGGACAAAAATAAAGTATATTGGCCTTGCTTAAGAAGCGGACTGGACGAGGAAACTACGGTCTGGGCATGACTACATGCTCTCCTCTAGAGTATTGCTAACATAATACTTCAGGGACAACAGATTTGGTAAATGAGGACAATAGATTCTGGGTAGAAGGATTTGCGAGCCTCGTGTCTATGCCCTCGAGGATCATCATGTTCTGGTTGGCGGGCTTCGACCTCTTTCAAGGATTCGGCACAATGCCAATTCGATTGTGGTGGCAAGGGAAATACTGAAGCATCATTCATCTTTTTAAAGCCCCATCACAGCAGCAAGTCGTTTTTCTGTCGATTCCCCAAGTGCAGCTGAGAAGTCTGTGACTTCCCCCTGTTGGGTTGTGTGAAGTGAATTGCGCCTGCCTAAAGCACGAGGTCGTTCCTGCCTCTCTCACTTGTGGCTTTATCAGGAGGCAGATGACCTTCCTCCTCAACCGCGCTATCCGACTTGCCCTGGGTCCAACTGGCTCAACGGGTCAATCGACCTGAGGTGTGAGTGGCCACCAGGGACCACAGGTTCGGAGCCCGGTTCTGACTTTTTTTCGTTCTGGTTTTGTTGATTTTGCATCTTTTTTTTTCTTGTTTAGGCGAGCACCTTGTGCATCCATTGAGTCGAGCTTGAATCGGCAGATCAATTAGTCTCTTCTGTTTTATACATAAGTCCCTCTCATCTGTAGCCTCACAGCTAATAACTTGATCTCCAGCACCCCTGAGTCTGGAGCTATGCCGCATGTGCCTGCGAGATAGGAAGGCCACATCAGGCTGTCTCCATTGTAGCCGCGGCGAAGAAGCAGCATTGACTAGCAATTTTATGAGTTAGTAAATATGCATAGTTAGAAAGAATGTTTGAAGGACTAAAACTGTAGATCGGAAAGGCTAGTGCTGGCGAGACGAGATTTTGCCGATGGTGACATGACTTATATGCGTCGTCCTCGGCGAGGAAAGGCGTCATTCCTCGTCTCTACTCAAGGAGCATGCCTTATCCGCATATTTGTTTACTGATGACGTTTTGGGACGAAAACGATGCATGTCATAAGATGCGAGAGTTTCTTGATATCATACGGGGCATCATCCTTAAAATCATAGACACGTCCGTCGCTTTGACTGCATAGGTACCTAACTCTATTGACCTGTGGCCATATATTGACCCAGTCCCTCTCTCTGAAATACATTCAGATCGCGGCATGAACATGTTTGAGCAGCATCTCTAGATAATATGCAGGTATCACTCAAGTCGCCTTTATGCTGAGGACGTGAGATAAGAAAGAATTCTGAGTATATGTTGAGTACCTACTCGACGAGCTATGAATGTGTTGAAGCTTTTCCCAAAACAAAAGAGCGTCCTCCTTATCTCTTTTCAAAGTGCTCCTAAGGAATGGTCCTTATGGAAGATAAAGAAAATGCACTCATATATCCTTCCTAACACTCCCCTAAAGCCCCGCTCAGCAGCCACGCCAGACCTGCCGCAAACACTGTTCACCGATCACTTCTTAGGAAACGATCAACGAACTCGAGGACGCTCCTCGTAACCGTATTTACCCCCGTGGTCTTCTCCTTCGTCGCCAGAATAGTGGTCCAGCATATGCCCAGGCTCATTGAAATAGTCGTCCTCATCATGTTCTATAGAACGGCGGGGAACTTGACTCGCACGAGAGCGTTCCGGCGCTCGATCAAGATTTCTAGGAGATGGCCTCGTTTTTGTGCTAAAATCTTGACCAGACAATCCAGATGATCTAGGCGTTGAGCCGCGATCTCTGCCAGCGGCAGTTCTTGTACCTGATGTGTGGCCGCCACTCCTTGAGGGAGTATTGTCTCCCCGATAACTTCCATGTCCACCTCCAGGCGTTGATCTTCTCCTTTCAACGTCAGAGAAACTTTCGAAAACCGGATTGTCATGACTTTGACTTCCATGGAACTGGTCTGCACGATCTCGGCGGCGTCTGGCTTGAACCTGGGCGTCACCTTTCCCGGCAAGACTCAGATAGTCCTCAAACTCGTAGGTCATATCCGCGACGGCTCGGAAATGTTCCGCGGTCAAATACGGTGGATCGTCCTCATCGTCGTTGTCTCCGGACCCAGTCTGCTTTTCGTAAAGAGCAAGACCTGCTGCGATCTGGACTGCGTTACGGATCTGCCTCCCGTTCCAAGGGTCCTCTATTTTTTTTGGTTCTTGCATTATAGTCTTCGTACTCCTTGCTGACGTACTCTATGATTGGTTTGTCGAAAATCTTCAGGTATCCGCCCTGCGCCGTCTTGCCCTCGGCTTTGTTGATTCTCGGAAGCCGATCGAGATTGAACCTCAGAATCTCGATCGTGTCATCTAAGCTCAGGTTGGGGTAAGAAAGACTGAGATGCACGCGAGATTGGAAAGCTTCATCCAGAGCCCCAACTCGGTTGGTAGTCATGTACAGAATGCCGCTGTAGTACTCCAAGACTCTAAGGAAGACTGATATGATCTTGTTTAGCTGAGGAACAACGTTAGGGAAGAAAGGAACCTACCTCCTACTAGAGCATTGCGCTCAAGATTTCCACCACTGCGATCCCTTTGGGTGAGGAATACATCGGCCTCATCAAAAAGCAATATGCAAGTCCACAGGTGAGCGTAGCGAAAGATGTCCCGAAGCGCCTTGTCAACCTCGCCTGGAGAGAACCCTAAATCACCACAGGTGATGGGAAAGAGCGGTCTGTTGTTCTCAGCTGCAACGGCCTCCGCTGTAGCGGTTTTACCGACTCCAGGAGCACCATGAAGAAGTATGACAAGGCCCTTCCCCTTGCCCCGGAACATGTCGAGTTCAGAAGTCGAGGGCTTGTTTTTGTCTCTGAAATGAGCCGATACTGAAGACCGAATCATCCGCCTACGTTTGTGATCCATCTGGATGTCGTCCAGAGTCACATTGCTCTGCTCCGTATCTAGGTCAATGCCGGCAACGTCGAGGCGGGCGAACCTCCTCTCTCGTAAGACATAAGCAAAGACCCTTTTGGGAAGAAGAGCAAAATCCTCGGCAGACCAATCCTTGCTCTTGAAATCCGCTTTTCCGGAGAGAAAAACGTCCTGCGCTTGCCATTTATCTGCCTCCCGCCTATAGAGTTCACTCTCTTCGATTAGGATCGGGGAGTACACAACTCGGTATCGCCGTCGGCCGTGAGAGCCTTTGCGGTCTTCTTCCCAAATTCGCAGTTGATGTTGTGCTGATCCATCCCAATCCCAACTATTACGCGCGAGCGACTGGGATAGGTGTTCTGTTTCCCATCCAGGATAGCTCTGGAGTGTGTCCTTGAAGTCAACAACAATCTCGCTCTCGATATACTCCGGATGCTGGATGAAGTTGCCTTTCTCATCTTCTAGGAATTCACCACGAAGGCCGGTAATAAAAGTCCATCCCAAGTAGAAAAAATGCTTCCACTTTCCAGTCAGGCATGATTTGAATCTTTCGCCCGAGACCTTTTGCTCTTCAAGGATTTTGGCACCCTTAGAGTCAAACTCCAGTGGGTAGCACCCCAAAGAAGTGATGTCCCGTTCCCCGTCGAATCGTAAGAACCGAAAGGACTTCCATACAGGCACTAGTATCTCTCCATCATAGTCGAGACTGTACATGCTCCATGTCGTGGTCGTGTATTCGTTGCCTTCATCATCTTCTTCATAATGCGTCCCTGTTCGAACATCGGAAGGTTGGCACGAAACGAGTCTCCATATACGTTGAACGGCAGACCGGTGAAGCGTTCTGCCAGATCTGGCTTTCTCTGTCACGATAACCAGCGCTCCTGGTTTGAAAAGATATGGTATGTCTTCGAAACACACCCGTGGAGGCGTCT
Source organism: Colletotrichum sp. SAR11_59 (assembly GCA_025328345.1). Lineage (NCBI taxonomy): Eukaryota > Fungi > Ascomycota > Sordariomycetes > Glomerellales > Glomerellaceae > Colletotrichum > Colletotrichum sp. SAR11_59. Next base: position 12,624 of record JAKMXC010000691.1, read on the forward strand.
TTTGTTCCACATATTGGAATGTCTCACGAATGGGAAGAATAGCCTTTTCCACAAAGCCGACATATTGCCTCATGTGTTCCACATCCTCCATCGTGAATTGCAAGCCTTCCTCTTTCCCCTCCGGCGCCACTTCGTCCAGAGTCAGCTCGGTTGTGGCCTTGGGTGATTCTGCTGGAGAAGCTGGTTCATGACTAGCCAAGGTAATATCCTCAGCTAGGGCTGTGTCGCTTGATGAGGCAGATGCAAAGTGTATGTTCTGCATCTCGGCCAGCTTCTCTTTCATCTCGCTGTGACATTCCTCGATGATTCGAAACGGGCGATGGAATTCAAACACCGACTTGTCATTTGACAACTGCCTGCAACCTGAGGCGGCTCCAAGAGCGGCCATGATTATCGGGCTTCGGATTCTGACACGCATGATACGTCCTTCGAGAATACTCTCAGAGCCCGATGGAAACTCAATCTTATCGCTGAAGGAGTACTTTTTCTCTAGTGGATCGGCCGCAAGGTACTCAGATACTCTGTTTCGAATGTAATACGGAACATAGCCAGTGCTCGGATTCTCCACATGCAGTGGTGGTGATGGTTGTTTGGGTGTCGCGTCCGTAACATCGACTGTTGGCTGTTCAGGCTGCTGTGTTGTCGGAGGCTGTGCCGGAACCGGAGGAGGAGGAGGGGGTGAGGGTTCCCATCTCTTGTGGTTTTCGATTGAGACCTCCTCATGCCAGTCAGTTCCTGTGACGAGGACTTCAATGCCAAAATCTTCTCCATCTGAATCCAGCCGGTTCACGAAACCTTGATAATTGTAGTATCGAACGCCAGGCTTTGCCACCCTTTCTTCAACCGGTAGCTCATTGCTTCCTGGAGGAAGGTATACAGGGATTGGCGGTCCTCCTTGGCTGGCATCAGCACCGTCTTTGGGTGCCTCCGTGTTGGGAGGCACGGGGTTTTCCGTAGGATCTTTCGTTGCGCCATCTGAAACATCGTTCTTCGTGCCATCAGCCACAGGGTCCGGACCAGAGGCTGGAGGGGTTGCCTCAGAAGCAATAGGATCTTCTCCCATCGCGTAAGATTATCCCCAATGACGGCCAGGACGATGAACTTGGAGCTTGAGTGCGATGATGGGCGTGATGTGGTGGGATAAATCGAACTGATAGAAGAGATGAATGTCAGAGAGTCAGAGGTCATAGATAGGCCGGTCCTTCTCGATGAGAGATCCGCGTGCCGTAGAACTGGCAGCAATTCGCTCTTAATCGAGAGTCTTTCACAGCCTTGTCATGGTTACATTGCAGGTTTCTCACCTCCCAGCTGCAGCCAAAATGGTCATCATCCGATTTTGCGGCAGGCTGGGCCTTGGCGCTTATCCGTTGGAGCAGATGTTACGAACGAAGAGAAATATGTGACGTGTTCCTCGGACTTCGCGGCCTGAAATCGGGTTCTGGATATTCTTAGAAGCAGGAGCCTTATCAGGTCGGGCGACAACCCCGCAGAGTACATGGTTTATTGGTTCAATCGTCGTTGAGGAACGAGGCTGCCCAAGGTCAACGCGGAATCAGGCAAATCATCTTGTTGAGGAGCCATGTAATTTGAGCCATCAGCTAAGCCGCGATTCAGACGGGCCCGAAAAGAACCATCTTGGCAACGTCTCCTTAAGTTCAGCACTCCAGCCGTAGCAGCAGTACCCGGGCTCTTTTAGCTTTCGGTCAACGTTTGTATTTCTCACATGGCCACTTAGATTACCCAACTTGGCCTTGACCATGGACGTAGTCAAAAAATTCCCCGAGATCCCGATTTGTCATCGGCCTTTACGGCAGTCAAAGACCAGGAGTAGGTCAACAAGTCCGAACTCATTCAAAAAATTCTTTCAGGACCGGTTCAGCGGTGTTCGCAAAGCGCCCCCGAGACCATTACAGTATGATACGGACACAGAGAGATATCATTCTCAAAGTAACTTGGGAACAAAGTGTGTACATTTGCCCAAAATCTCTGTGACAGCACGCTCAGACATACAGGGACTTAGAGACGATTATCGCTGCTCACGATGAAGATTTGCCAGCCAGTGATGGGGTCGGGAATCTTTCCTGGGACAATGTCTTTGAGCAAATGGCTGCGGCCAAGCAACAGCACGACAAGAAAAGAGGGATTAGCTCTAAGGTAGCTGACAGCGCCGATTTAGTGTCCGGATATGTCAATGCTTTGCCGGATGAGTACGGCATTGGAATACTGAAGGGCGGGCTTGCTCTCATTTTTGATGTATAGCCTCATCTTCTCGAATAATGTTTAGTGTCACGGGGACGGAAATAGTTGCTGACACACGATACGTAGGCAACAAAGGCACACGAAGACAACAGAAGCCGAATACTTGAAACCTTCGAAACAGTCCCCGAAAGCATTTTGACAATCAACATGGCCTTCGACCTACTCAAGCCGGCTTCTGTGGACAAAAGTCTCTGTACCGAAGTCATCAGCATGCTTCTCGAAGATCTTCCAGTTCTTGTCAAGATCCTCTTAGGCAATGAGCCATGTGAGAATCCCAGGACGAATTTTGACACAGACATCAATCGCTGAACTCTGACTAATGATAACTTTCATCATAGGGTACCGAAAAGTGGTCGCACATCTTCTACTCAGAATTCCTGAGACCTCTACGGTTGACCAAATCCTGGCGCGGTGGAAGCAGGAAGTTGTGCGTCTGGAGAAGCACGTAAAGCGGATGAAACTAGAGATACTCTCTCAATTTGCCGTAGATCTGAAAGATCTGAGCGACAGATGGGAGACTGCAGAGCTGGGAATTCGGACTCTGTTTGCAAAAAGCCAAGCGATGCAAAATTACATCCTTCAGAGCATCAAAAACGACCAGAATGCCTTATTGGTCGAGGTCCGTTATACCAACAATATCGCTGCGGGTGTAGCTTCAGTAGCAAAGGATCACCTGGAGGATATGAGAAGAGAGAAGAAAGAGGATTTGGAGAATCTGACAAGAGTAAAGGAGGAGCAGATGGAGGCCTTCAGAAGAAAAGAGAGTGAGCTGGAGCAAAAGGAGAGTCAGCTACAGCAGAAAGAAAGTCAGCTGCAGCAAAAAGAAAGTCAGCTACAACAAGAGCGGCAGTCCATACAAAACGAGCGAGCGCATTTCTCTAAAGATAGAGAATTCTACCGAGCCGTGCACAAAAGTAAGCACAGCTATGCGCAACACGTTTCCCCTCAAGAGATTAATCACGCAAAAACAGAAAACGTTCATCTCAGTGTTGATAATGCGACGCTACGCAGCCGCCTATCCAACAACAGTCTTCGACAAGAACACGCCCATTCCTTCGGGTCGGTCCATCTACTTGCTGCTCTTAAGGTACCTGCGGACAGCTCAGTAGGCGATATGAATTTAGTCATGGAGGAGGCTGAAAGTCTTGATCCAGCGGGGAGAGGGAAAGCGCAATGGCTGTTTGAGACCGATGAGTTCCGCCAATGGTTTCGCAGAGATGGTTCATCTTTACTGCTCGTGGATGGATGCTTGGAACCCGAATTTGTGGAGTTTGTGTCTCCGCTCTCGGCCATCTGCGGTGGGCTGATCACGGCTCTTCTCGAAGACGAAGACTCAGCCGTGGTGTTTTTCTTCGCGGGACTTCATACTGACACACCTGCATCGGAGGATATTAACACAGGACCAGCAGCTATGATGAAGAGCCTCATAGCCCAGCTCTTGAAGAGCCCGAAGTTGCCTCCACCCGACCTAGGCTTCTTGTCCGAGGAAATGTTGGAGGCCTGCCGTCGCGGAGAATGCTATGTCCTCTGCAAGGTTTTCGTCGAGATCGTCAAGCAGACTCCGTCTCAAAAGACCATATTCTGCATCATTGATGGCATCTCCTGGTATGAACATGATCCTTGGCAACAAGATGTTTACCGGGTAGCCTCCGTTCTCGAACACTTGGCAAAACGGGAGGATTTGGGAGAGTCCGGGCCATTGAAAGTCATGTTGACCAGTCCAGATCAGAGCATTCAAATTGGAGATCTAGCAATGAAGCACAGAGATGTATGGGGTTATGCCTCTCTGGAGGCTGGGGATATTCACCCCGATCTTGGTTGGATGGATTCCGATATGTTATCTTAGCCGAATGTATGAATGCCGAAAGCGGTAGAAAGCACCTATCTGACGGCATTGATATCGTCACATCGTATCAAAAGTAGTGTCCGTTCATGAAATGACTAGAAACCAAGAATGAATATACGCGGGGACCTCCGTTGAACATTCCTATTCACTCTCGAAATCTTGTTCCTAGGTTCTTCGGAAGCCCAACTGATCACACCCGGACAATGTCAGGTTGGACTTCCCAATCTTCCCAAGTTGGCCTGTCAGCTCCATTAGGTCTCGAAGCCCGGAGATGCCCTACCTTAACCCCCTCAATACTAACGGCCTCCCTAGGCCACCTCACCTCGGCGTCAAACCCCTCGCTATATGCAGAGTGCATCATGTCCTCCGAAAACAACCCAGGATGAAGCTTCTTCACACTCCTCAGGGCTCTCTTACTAACTTCATCCACCGAGTCGTGATGCTTCAAGTCAAAAAATGCAGGGTCATGCGACTTGCGCAGCTTAGCCTGCACCTCCGGCGAGTACGCCCCAAGCGAAAGCAGGAAGACATCATACTGACACAGACTCGTCCTGCAAACCCACGACCCGCCCTCCGTGGCCCTTCGATACAGCCCGGCCATGGCAGCAACGGCACCCAGCACACCCGTGCCGTAGTCAGACATTGGGAACGGCGGGACGACGGGCGCGTCGAGACCCATGAAGTGGCCCTGCTCCCATGCCACGCCTGTGACGCAGTCCGCAATCTGTTGCCAACCAGGACGGCCGGCCCATTCCGCTCTGCCCTCTCCGAGATCTGTTCCCCCAAAGCAGTCTTCCGCCACGTAGACGAACCCCTTGCCGCGTTTTGTGGCGACGGCAGCGAGTTGATCTGGACCGTAGCCTAGACGGTCAATGACACCAGGGCGGTAGCCATCAAGAATGATGTCTGCGCTCGCAAGCAGGGCATCGAACGTCTCACGGTCTTTGGGATCCTTTAGATGCAGTGAGGTGGTATGCTTCCCGGTGTTGACGTCCACCTGGAAAAAGGGGACGTCGGGAAGTTGCGGGGATGTCACTTTGAGAACGGAGGCGCCGTGGGCTGCGAGAGAGCGGCCGATGGTGGGACCGGCTATCACGCGGCAGAGCTCGAGGACGCGAACTCCGCGGAGACACTGCTCGGGGCCGGGGTGGCTGTTTTGAGGCTCAAAGGGAACTGGTGGGGTGGTGGTTTCGGCCGGCTTTATTGTGAAAGGAGGAAGAGATTGTAGAGCCTTGCCGTGTGGCGTATCGAGGAATTGCTCCTTTTTGAGGACGGGGACGCCGGCTTGGCCTTCTCTACGGTTCATCTCTTCAAGCTCCTTGACGGTGAAACGCTTCATGGCGGTCTCGATGGTCTTGATGCACTCGCCATAGCTTTGGAGGTCAGGGTTGAAGGCCGGGAGACCTATCATGTTGAGGGCCTTACTAGCCTCGAGGGATCCATGAAGGTGGTAGTACTCTCCCGGAGTTTTTGTCTCATACAGGTTGGCTGATAGGCGCCGGTAGAGAATTGACTGCGCCTGGTTCAAGTCGGTGTCTGCCGAACGTTAGCAGGTGAGCTTTCGTTGTTGTCTGGTATGACGACATGCCTGGGATTTTGGACTTGACATTTGGATGGGCTTTGTCCATGCCATCAACGGTAGTCAAATAGGCCGATATCAGGAAACAAGCAGTGCGCGCAACGTCAACATCTATATCTCTTGAGGCCTGCCCATACCTCAAGTCGGCGATGGCGGCCGCGGCCATGCCCTCGAGGGCTTTGATGGAGGCAGTGGCCTCCTGTTCCTTCAGGGGACATGGGAAGAATGCTGTGTCCCCGAGTGGCGTACTAAAGGTAACGTTTCGCAAGTGCTCGACAAATTCAGGAGGAAGCTGTCGTTGACACGCGGAGACGAGGGCGGCCAGGGCACTCTTCGCGCCCTCCCTGACCGAGTGACTCGGCGTTCTTTGTTGGACAACACCAGGTCTTTTGGACACCACCATGTTGAAGGGGATGGGGAGGGGGAGGGTGTGTGAGGTGGTGCGAGATTCAGGTCGTGATACGATGAGGAGGATCACAGACTTGCGAAGTTTCCGAAAGCCACATTTTTGTACAAACCCCAAAGCGAAGCCTATATGTATCAGGGATCAGAGATAGTTCGGGTCGAGGCAGGACAAGTGGTCGGCTAGGGGCATGCTGATCCCTCCACTAAGGCAAGAGCTTGAATCGAGGAGCTCACTCCAAGCGATCCTGGTAGCGTCGGAAACAAGAAGCGAAAGGAAAAGGGGTTCGGTGAGAGGGCCCGTCGGCTACGTGTGTCCCCAGCACCTGGTATTAGACGGTATCCGTGCCAGGATGGCCTCGCGGGAGTAAAGCAGCGGGGTTTGGTTTAAACATGGGATCTCTGGGTGTGAGTGGCTAGAGACGGGGACACCCGAACGGAACGTTGACGGGGAGGGTGTTCCATCATAGGAAGGGGGGTCTAGGATTCATTTGGATATTACATGGATGGAAAACGTCCGAAAGGGATGCTCAGCCCGCCATCAGTGGTTGGAAAAGCCGAATTGTACTGACAGAAATTGACACTGATGAGAGAGTGTGCTGAGAAGCTAGTTTAGGTGCAGAATGATATCGAATTGGAGAAGAGTAATGGCGTGCGCAAGGGAACGGGGTTGTCGACCAGATACGCCTCAGCCGCGGATGACGAAACAAAGCGGCATGCTAATTACATGTAGACTATCCACGCTGAAGAAAGAGGGGTCTATCTCTGCCATGGAGAACCGCGTACACGGAACCTGTGGAGAAGGGGTGGGAGAGGAGGGCAGAAGTTCAGGATGGTCCCGGGATCAGAAGCCAAGGTTTGGCTAATTCCAGCTAGTCTGATGAACCCGACAAACAAGAAGCGACCTCGCTTACACGTCGCCTCTGGCGTGCGGCATCGATCTGGGTTGAGGCGACTTCACCCCGTCATTGTCTCGGTTGAGGTGTCGAAGAAGTGATACCGACGTATAATATGTTGACCAAGTCCCGACGGCTGAGGACGACATGCAGGAACAGGCGATTGTAGAGTTGAAAGAAAGACTGGAATTTGGACGGAACAAAGAAAACCGAATGTGGCAGTCACAAGCACCAGTCATGCTGGGTGCAGCATCCGATGACAACTGTTTGCGGCATGCAATACGGCATGCATATGTTGCTGGCCAGCGCGAATCCTTGTGCTCTGGGTGGACTTGTTGATTTGACCATTACTTCATCTCGGATCTGAGCCAATGTACGCTGTGATTCAGGTCGACGAGACGTGGTGATGGGCTTTGGAACATCTAGGGGCAGAAAATCTGCTGCGGGGAAACGATAACGGATGGGCAAAGATTGAAATTCGATGGTGCGCAAAGTCGAAAAGCTGGTCTGCATCTGACTTATTGGCCCGTCTCCTTCTTTCGTCGGCCTCCTCCCGCGCATACATACCCTGTCAGGTGTGTCGCGATTCATGTCTTGCCTCTACCTTGGGCTTAGGTGCACTATCCGACGATATCGACAGCGATCTAATGCGTACAGTGACAGTCAGATCGCTCAAAGAAAACACCGACTTCAGCGAAGGATGTGCTGTTGACGACGGCAAGTCAGTGGAGGGGTTGTCGACATGGCTGACTTGACCAATTGTGACTGCATCGGGACTCGGGTAGATACAGGGAGGTGCTGCACCAAGTCCGGCCCGGACATCGATCCGATGCAATGCTGGCACTTCGGTTTGCCATTCTCGTCCATAGGATGTCGTGTGTCGAGAGATCAACCGTGGTTGAGTGATGATGGTACGGCATGAAGGAGGTAGAATATTATTTCGCTGTCGTCAGAGAGGAACAAAAATTGTTTTCCTCTTCTTCCCTACATGCATATATTCATATCTGAGAGTATTCACTTAGAGGCCATGCATGCGGTGGCTTTAAGGTGAGGAAGATAAGCGAGGAAAGCGTGCCTCGGTGAGCAGACTCAGATCGGTTCGGTACTCTATTGTTTCTTGCGCTTTCCTCAATGAATCTTCCTTTCCGCCTCAACAACAACATCGACAAGTCAGATACGCATCGTCTACTACCTACCCCTCGTCTCCTGCGTACCTCATCTTCACCTCACTCCGCACCGCATTGCATCATGTACGATGCAGCTCAGCTTCTCCTCACGACCACACCACCAATCTCCAATATTCGATACTGACTCCCGATATTTAGCTTTGGGCGTGCAGATCAGACCTCTTCTCAAAACGCTCCTTGCAAGTAGGTCCCGGTATCCAGCTTCGCGACCCATTGAAGAGAAAAAACGGCCGCGCCCAAACCGCCACTTCCCGCAAGACAACCGGGAGTATAATCACAAATCGACAACATCTCAAACGGCCCATACGGGTGTCCTACCAGGAGGCATGGTGACCAATTCGAGAAGCATCGCCCCCGTGCCGTGCTCTCGGTGACATTCCAATCGACATCGGATCTCTCGATCGGGACGGGAGCGCGACCAGATCCATGGCGAATGAATGGTCTTCACCCACCTCCAGACCCAAGACATTGCTAACCCCAGGTGGCAATCAGCACCTTAGCTCCCATCTGTTCTCCAAGCCTCGCCCGCCCTACGTGCTCACCATCGCCGCGGGCTCAGCGAGGGGCCAGCCCGGTCTAGCCAGACGGTCCAGCCAAAGGCATTGGGTGGCCACCCTCCGCCAAAGACACAGCGAGCATTTCTGCGTCTGATGCCCGCCCACCGGGTGCCTCGCATGCATCAGAAGAGCTACAGGGCCATAGGGCGACGGAGCCAGCAAGCCATGTGTTGTCTCGCGTCCTCTTGCTTTTCAATACAACGCTAGCAGCGGCGCCACTGGCTTGGAGGCCTGCAATAATTATCACAGCTCCACGACAACCGCATCGTCTGGCTGCGCAAATCTTGCTGCAAGAAAAGTCTTGCAACACCACCGCATCAACAACTCCGCTTTGCGTGGCATTATTTGCGTGATACGAGGGGAGAAAGCTACCTTGCCTACCCTTGCAGCCTCTTCAAGCGAAAGATTGGTCATCGTCTACTGCGGCAGCTTCGTCACATTGTACTTGCACACGCTCGCATACAAACGTATGCCTGACACGCAGACTCCTCAATGCCCCCAGATAGGCGCTGCGCTAACACCAGCTTCGACCGTGCGGCTCGTTTGGTGTGGTTGCGGACTCGTGGCCCTGAACTTTGACACTAGCTGACATTCCTCCCGCCGGCGATAAGACAGGTACAGACATGTCTGTTCAGCCGTTCAACGTCTAATCTGCAGCTTGTGGGCTGCAGTCCTGACAGCTCCTCGGTTTTGGCCACCGCTTTCTTCAGGACGAGCCCCGTCCAATTGATTTCCATCTGTGGCATCCAGCATATCAGAGGAACCGTCCGTTTTGCCAAGCGTGAATTTCTCATCATCTCATCAGCGCGGCGGCAGCAGCAATGCCCACCTCAAAACCACCCCATGAAGCACACCACCGGTGACCAGAAGCGCCGACGCCGACCTCTGCTCAGTTGAAGTCGCAATTGCGCTTACGTTGACGGAGGATTGCCTCCACTGAGGAGCTCCCGCTCGCTTATTACTACTCCACACACAAGAGACATTGAAGCAGGATGTCAAGGTGTTGAGCGGCGAACAGACAGAGGGTCATGCCATGCGTCGCTGTACGCAGGGCAGCCTGTATGTACTATGAGATGACACTCTTCATGTCCATACGCGCAGAGAAACCAGTAGCGCCGTCGCAGCCGTTCTTTTGGGCCCCCATGCCATGCATACGGGCGTATCTTCGGGGTATATTCATCTCTCGGCCTGTTTCATTCTGTCATGTTGATGGCGGGAAGTGAGAAGGGGGGAAAAAAAACGCTCTGCATGTTGCCTGTTGGAACGAAAAGTAAGGGCCTCGCCTCGTCTCGCCTGGCACTCTTTTCTCCAGACCAGCGATGCTCCTGTTGCAGTAGTCTTGGTTCACCCGAGTTACCACCCACACGCCCCCTAGACTTGAGCCCCTCAAGAATTCCCCAAACCCAACTTGATCCATCCCAGATCCAGACAACGGGGGGCGCCCGTCAAAGTCAAGGCCCCTGCCCTACCGACACTCCTCTCGGCCACACCCCCCTGTCCTCGTCTGAATCCCCGACCCTCTCTTGGCCCCCGCTGTGCATCTTTTGTCGCGCGAGGACAAGACTCAGGGACAGCCCGCCGGCCGACTCTACTCGACTCGGGCGACCACCCTGCCTGCGTACTCGCTGAGAGCGAGCGAGCGTGTGAGCGGGCAGCAGGCGGGCGGGCGAGGGCTCCAATCCTCCTCCATCCCAATTCCCCCCCGTCCCTGACAAGTGACCTGACCTGACTTGAGTGATGGATGTGTGAACGGGCTCCCGTTAGGCGCAGGTGGTCTTCTGTTGGACCAAATCGAAGGTGCCTGGCCTGGCCCGGCCTGGCCGCCAGTCCCATATCCGATCAAAGTCTCGACGTTCCCTCCCTCACTCGGCCAGGCTCGCCGCTCTCTTCTCTCTGTCCTCTCCTCATCCTCGCCAGTCCCCGCCGTCCTGTCCCTACTTGTCTCTCTCATTGAGTCCCGTTCCCCGCCTTCGCCGACATCCGCTGCCGCAACGGCGGCCCCCATCCCTTTCTCAGTCGCCCGCAGTGCTGCGAGGCAAAAGCACAAGCTTAGATCTACTACTCCCCACGTCACATCTCATCTCTATTGTGTATGGTGTTGTTGCTCTTTAAAGTAACCAACCCCATACCCGACGCTCAAGGTCCCCACTTGCAGCTATCCTCGTCGAGCAGCCGCCCATCACCAGACCAGACGCTTGTTTGCTTGCCTGTCCCGTCCTCGTCGGAACATGTCAAAAAAGCTTGCCCAGAGAACCGATCCTTACTAGTTTGATTTCCGCCTTGGAAATTGGGGCAGGCCTTGTTTGTTGGAACTGAGCCGCCTTGCGCCTTTCCGTCCAAGGTTCTATTATCGCAACCCTCAACGGCGGCCCGTTTCTTCTAACCCGCAACCGCGATCCTCCCTCGCGGCTCCGGCTCCTGCCTTCCGCTTGCTGCAGCGAAGGGGTGAAGGAAAGCATGCCTACCTGGTGCCTGCTATCCGTTTCCTAGCAGTCCACCCCTCCGACACAGTTCGTGCCGTGCAGGAAGCTTGGTTCTGTGAATCCCCGGCGCCTCTTTCCGCCTTTCGACACACTGGGCTACTCACTGGTCTGGTACATCCCGTCACCCTACTCATTCTCACTCGCCTTGCCTTACTGCGGCCGTTGCTCGTCCAAAACCAACTCCACCGCCCATCATCACGCGCATCATCGGATAACGGGTATTGCTAAGAAGGGTCGGTCCATGGAAGTTCGGCTGATGCATCAATCTCGACAATGACCCGTCCAAAGGTCCCCGAAGACAAGCGCCAACGGACCGCCCAGGCCTGTGACACTTGTAAGCGCCGGAAGCAGAAGGTGAGCCCTACTTTTGTTTTCCACACCACGTCCCTGTCTGCCACCATCAACTTCAGCCGGAATCCAATTGGTCTCGTCTATTGTCACGATCCTCTCCCCTTGCCTAGCTCTCTCTACCTGCGTTGCCTTTACCGCCTTTTCTATCTATCCCCCTTGTCATCTAAAACGTATTGTCGCCATAACCACACAGTGTGGTTGTTGTTGTTGATGATGGCATTGCATACCATCCCCTCCGATCCCCACCATCCCCTCGCCCCGGCCTTGGGCTAGTTGCTTCAAGACTCCAAATCGGTCACATATCAGCTCCCGATAATGGGAATCCGTCCGCACATCACCCGTCGCCTAGTTTGGGTACCGGATATCACTCAAGCCCGGGTACCCTCCGCCCCGAAATAGCGTCAAATCCTCCGATCAAGGTTGAGATGCCCGGGGTCTCACAATTCGATCAATGCCCAAACCCAGTTTCACCGCACTTGTCTATGTATCCCAGTCTACCACCCTGATGATCAATGTTACGTTGCCAACTAGGTTGGACCATCTCAAGTGGATGGTGGGCAGAGATGCGTCTCCCAGAAATGTGTTTGGGAGGTGTTTCCTGCGCGGCATTACTTGCAATATCGCTGGGTCCTTAAACGGGGCACTCTCCGGTCAAGCTGGCCGGGATATTCCCCGACTGGGACCTGACCTCGGCCGTCAACCCGACGATCTGGTCGCAGACTTCACCGGGGTCTTTGGTTCATCCCATGGAGAAGCCCTAGTATCGATCTCCGGGCGGGTTTCCATGTTGCCGGTCTCGCGTCCACTGCTCCCTAGGGGTTGACTGACCCCAGGGGTCGGCAATTTCGAGCCCGTCACATTCTTCATTTGCCCTGGTTTGGATGGCGCACTTTGTACCCAGCCTGCTTCAATGACTGACCAATATCTCAAAAGTGCAACGGTTCTAAACCATGTGCGACGTGTACTAAGAGGAATTTGATGTGTACATACACACAAAACCCAAACCACACGTCCGACCAGACTACCCCGGACCAATTAGCTTCGCCTTCGAAACGTCGCAATATTGAAGAGCTCCCCACAAGCAAGCCAGTTGTCCAAGATGCTGCATTCGCATCAGAAAGTCCCGCAGCGACCGCCACGCCGTGGGAGACGAAGCCGCTGCCCAATGAGGACAAGCCGCATGTTGGCTTCGACATAAAACCCTCCATCGAGCAAGACCATGAACCGGCAGGCGGAGATCGGGATTTTGACATTCGCTCTCGGCACAGCACAGCTTCAGGCCCCGACGAAGAGACGGCACTCACACAATCTGTCAGGATGCTTCAAGATCCGACAGGTAGACTACGTACGACTGACCCCGTAGATATGCGACTAAGGCAAAACTAACAAAAGTGATAGTCTACGTTGGCGACTCCGCGTCGTTGGCTTACCTTCAACTCATTCGTATGATTGTTGAAGCCAGCGCTGGTCCTAGCGAGTTCACGGAAGACCCGAGCCGCCACAAGATCATGGAGGCCACGATAGCAATGCCGGCCAACATACAGACACCGCATATCTTACCTGACAGGGATACGGCCAATGCTTTGGTTGAGTCGTTTTTTACAAACGTAAAAAAAGCCTGTTCCTAGTACAACACTCCTGCTAACGCTCCATAGACGTATGGTTTGATTCAAGTCTTCGACAGGCCCACTTTCGAAAGATCACTGGATGCGTGTTACTCGGATCCTCTTACGGCACAGTCATCCTTCCTATGTCTGTTGTACCTGACCTTTGCCATTGGCATGGTGTTCGCGACGCCGCTTCCTAACAGCAAAGAGGACGCCATCTTCAAGAAGCTCAGAACGGCCCAGTTTGATCGAGCTGAGTCTTTCTTTAGGAGTGCGAAAGCCCTCGGCGACCCCATCTCTGGGTTCGAAGATGCGGATTTCTGGTCTGTGCAAGCGTTGTTGTTGATGGCTGTCTACATGCTGGCAGTGTCCAAGCGCAATGCGGCGTATGCCTATTTCGGTAAGTCTTAGCTCAACCCCTCCCTCCCCTGCACACCATGTCTAACACCGTCCCAAAGGCATGGCAGTTCGCTCTGGCTTCGCACTCGGCTTGCACAGAGTCCATGAAAACCATTTCATCTTCAAAAGCGAAGACGTCAGGTTGCGCCGAAGCCTCTGGAGAAGCTTGTTCATCCTCGACCGTTTCCTCGCGGCCTCACTGGGCCGTCCGGTCGCGATTGACGAGGAAGAATGCTCGGCCGACGCTCTGCTTGTATTTGAGAAGAAGTCTGCCAGTGAATTGGTACGGATCCAGAACCCCAGCGACGGGCTCGACGCCGCTGTAAAATGCTGTCAAATTGTTGGTCAGATCTTGAAAAAGATCTACGCCCGCCGGCTCGTATCAATTCGCAGGACGTCTGAGATCTGGGAGCAATGCGGAGCCTGGCACGCATCACTCAGCGACGACCTGTCGTCGGGGCAGGTGGCTGCCGATCCAAGCAACCCAGCGCAGGCCATCGCCGCCCTTCACGTCAACCTTTTCTACTACCACACCATCATCATCCTCACACGGCCGTTCTTCATTTATCTCCTGAGCAAGGTTCACAATGAGCGCAAAGGGTTTACGCTGCCGGTTCCTCGCTGGATCAACCGCACGTCAAAATACTGCGAGGCTTGCCTCAGCGCGGCCAATGAGACAATCGCCCTAGTGCAGAAGGCATTCGACAGCAACTATCTTCCGCAGCGCAACCCGTTTGTCCTGTAAGCTCTCCCTCGAAAAAGAAGTATTTTCAAGACATGCCACTTACATTACTTCAAGGTACTTTCTCTTCGCCGCGTCTCTTATCGTCCTTAGTAACGAGTTCTCCGCCATATACCCGAACCCGACCTACGGAACCTCCATGTCCAGCACAATTTCCATCATGAACTACTGCGCGACGAGCGACCCGCAGGCCAATAGGCTTCTCTTCATTCTCAACTCGTTCCGCAACGTTATTTACGAATTGCGCTCAAAGAAGCCCGAGCAGCCAGCCATGCCTATCCCGCAAACAATGTCCCCGACGGCCCTCCACGACCCAATCGGCAGCCTCTTCAAACGCACCGCCCCCTCCCGCAAGAACTCCTTTGCGACAACCGCCACCTGCGCGCCGCCCGGGTCCGCGGTAAAGGCGATGGCGCCTCCGCCGTTGTCCATGAGGACAGAGCACAGCTTCTCCTCCGCCCCCGCTGGCCCGTCTGCCGGCGTTTCCCCGGCGGGTAGCACGCCTGGCATGTCGCACTCGGGCGGCGACCTGAGTGCCAGGATGGGCGACTCCGACATGGGCGACGAAGAGGTTCCCTTTGACTCGATGTGGGCTTTCGGCGCCACCCCGGGTCCTCCTGCAGGCGGGCCCATGCCGGCGGGGCCAAATGTACCTGCGCCGCCGCAGACGGGCGGGGTGATGCCGGTGCCAGGGCAAGGTTTCCCGGTGCAAGGCCCGGGTCCGCGATTCCAGGGGTTCGGAAACTTCGGGCCTAATGGGAACGCAGGTGGAGGAGGGGGAGCTCCTGCCGGTGCGGGGGGTTATGTGGCTCCTTTGAACGTGCCGATGTACACCCTTGCGGAACATTCGTAGTACCATTTGGGCGAGGGATCGAGCAGACGAAGATGACAAAAGCCGACAGGAGGAGAATGGAAAGTGCGCTGGCGCGGCGAGATAAGATATACCCAGTGTTGGTGGATCGTGTGTTTGACTGTATGAGGGCAGGCAAGCTCGCGCGGGGGGGGGGGCGGGGAGAGGAGGTTTGCAAACCCCCGTTGGCGTTTGTAAGTAACCCAATAATAAAGAAAAAGACCACCAAGCCAAACCAGGCCAATTT
>JAKMXC010000692.1:0-28026 GCA_025328345.1 Colletotrichum sp. SAR11_59
TTTCCTTAACACCAAACACTGTGGTCTTCCGTGTGTGTTTTGTATGTGGGTGTTATATTGGTTGTTGGTTTTTTTTTTTGTTTTGGTTTTGTTTTTTTTTTTTTTTTTTTTTTTTCTGACTCGACAATCGATCGCCCAGGCAGGGTGTTTTGGTCTGGGGGATAATTGGGGGTTCCGCGTCCTGGGGACCAAAAGGGAACGATGTGCTCGCACACTAACATTAATAGCACCAGTAACCGACTTAAGTTTTGCCGCTATCGTAACCTTCGCATGCCTCTCTTATTATTACTAGACGTTCGAGGGTGATTTATTCAGGCCGCAGCCAGCGACTTCGTGCTTTCCTCTTGTTTCTTCTCTTTGACTCTCTCCCACATCACCGCCATCATCATCAGCGATAGCAGCAGCAGCAGTATCGCTTGCAATGAGACACTTGCTATGGCTCAGCCTCATGGCCACTTCCTTGGGGGCTGCTCAGGGATCCTTAATAGAGTATGCAGGCGTTTTGCCACAGTGTGGGGTGGGTTTTTCCATGGCTCAACCTCATGAGATGGTGCTAATATCGTTGTCTGCACACAGCTAAACTGTATCCTGGAAAAGCTACCGCTATCGGCTTGTAAGGTCGCGACAAATGAAACCTGCATATGTAATGACGATGATCTGCGGGAGAGTATGCAGACGTGTCTTCTTCAGCGTTGTGACACAGTAGATGCTATAGGTTGGTCACCCACCAATTGGTCACAACTACAACTAACAACTTCTTAGACGTTGCAAAGATAGAAGCGAAGGCATGCGGACGGCCTATTCGTACCCGAAAAGCAGACATTATGGTGCCACTTATCCTTCAAATTACTGGGATCCTGGCGGTCCTGTTGCGATTATACGCGAGATGGACGATGATGCCTCGACTCGAAGCCGACGACTGGATCATGATTGTGTGCGGTGTACGTCTAGTCTCGAGAAACATTTCAGCAACTCATCCGCTGATTAATTCTAGGTAATTTTCATCGTCTTAGTCGTCATTGGTCAAATTGGTATGTCCCATGGTCTCACCATTCCAGGTCCTTACTGACAATAACCCAGCTGGAGCGTTAGCTTTTGGAGAAGACATATGGGTGGTTGAACCAGATAAGCTCACGCTGGGGCTGAAGGTATGGAGACTTACCGCTTCAAAATGGGCCTCAGGTTAACATTTATAGCTCTTCTTCATCGACGAACCCCTTTACCTAGCCACGATAACTTTGACTAAGATATCAGTGCTCATCTTCTACCTCAGGATATTCCCAAACAAGTCCTTTCGAAGGGCAACTTACGCGACCATAACATACATCGTTACATCAATGACGGTGATCCTATTTTTTGCAAATTTTCCAATGCACGCCGATTAGTTTCAACTGGGATGGTTGGAAAAGAGACTTCGGTACATATCATTGCCTGGATCTTCACAGACTGGTCAACATTGCAGGAGGCCTTAGCATCAGCCACGATCTTATTATTCTCGTCTTGCCTCTTCCCCTGCTGTGGGGATTGAATACCTCCAAACGCTCGAAAATCGGCATTTCGTTTATGTTCAGTCTTGGCCTATTCATTCTTATCACCGCCTGTATCCGGCTTCGTTATCTTGCCGCATTCACGCATTCACTTAACCCGACCTGGGACTTTGCGGATGCCCTAATTTGGTCTGGCATCGAAGCATCAGTAACGGTCATCGTCGTGTGTCTTCCTGCGATTCGAATCTTCTTTAAATACCGCTGGTCCAAGTTATTCGGTCAAAACGGCACAGCCTGCGGAAGCGTGGCACCCAGGAGAGGTTTAGGTGCCGCACGCCGGAAGGCCCATGATACAGAGTCAGCTGGCAGTAAAGAAACCGTTATAAATGCGAGAGATGAAGAAGTTGCAGAGGCAGTTTACGCTACGGAACTAGCGAGTGTTGTGAGTACAGAGGAGAAGAATGATTTTGTCTTGTCTTTCCAGTCGACAAGAATGGAAGCGGATGAGAGCGACCTAGAGCTAGAGCTGGAAGAGGTGGTTCCGGAGAGGCTCAAGGGCCGATGAAGTACCCTGGTGGAGCTTATGCGAAGGAGAGGAGCTGAGGAATTCGTGCAGGGCATTTAGTTAGATATCTTGAAGGGTATTCCATTATCTTATTCTGAATGCTGACGCCATTTCGACAATGCGGCTGGTGTTCTAGACACCTTTGCCCCCTTCTCATGGTGACTGCTTACCCACCCTTCATACCCGCTCTCCTGATATGGTGTCATCCAAATCAGTTCTTCATGGTGTAACATTTGAGTATTACCACATGCCCAAACCGGCTAGATGACTTTATTCCACGTAATGCTCCCTGGTCCTTTTCTCAGCGGCGTTGAGGCATTCTTCAGTAACGGCTGTGTCTCGGGGAATTAGCTTGACCTTAAAGTCCTTGGGAATCGCCACGAGCGCCGTCTTGAACTGGTTGTACTCGACGTAGTCGGTGTTGGGAGGCTCTTGCTTGCTCGCTACGATCTTATACGAGGATAGCAGGCGGACCAAAGCGGTATATAATAGGCGCTGGGCGATATACTGGCCTGAGCAACCGCGAGAGCCAAGCCCAAAACTTAGATGGCCGACACCAGACACGTCTTTCTCAGTGGGCGGGTTGATCGAGGAGAGCCACCTCTCCGGATTGAATTCGCCGGCATCTTCACCAAAGTAATCTCTGTCTGTGTTTGTTTACCATCAGATTCAACGAATAGTTTGATGATACGCAGCATTCTGATAAGGGGCAGGCGAACCATGATTGCCAGCTTGAGCGTTGACAAGTATCATTGTTTTAGGCGGAATGACGGCGCCGTTCCAGTTAACCTCCGTGACAGTCTTCCGCGGCAGACTCATCGAGCTGACGGTGTACTACCTTCCGGCTTCCCTGATGATGGCGTTGACGTACGGAACCTTCTCCTCGGTATAGGAGGCATTCCATGCGTCTTGGATGTTTGAATAGTGCCTTTTGATATCCTCGTAGGCGCGTTCTTGCCACAATTGACCCTCTTTGGTCGAAAGCGATCCGACGGTCGACGTCAGAGTTCCGGGGATCGTTTCAAAGCCACCAGATACGAGTGACAAGCAGATGGAGGATACCTCAACGCCCGTGAGCTTCGTCTCCTCGTTCTTAAGGATCGCAGCGGAGATGCAAGGCTTGTCGGTGCCGCGTTCGATCATGGAGCGGACCTTGTCGAGGAGATGGTTGAGATACGCATCGCGACGCTCGCGGAGCTCTTTGGAGCGGCGGCTTTTCTCATTGTTGGGGAAGTAGCGCATGATGGGAACGTAGTCTTGCGTGTTCTCAGACGCGCTGCGGAGAAGAGAGATGGCCGAGCCGACGTGCAAGATCTCGCGGAGGAGGTCATCGTACACGGCGTCCATGCGGATGCCGTAGCAGAGAGTGAGGGTCGTGTTGAGGGCGTAGCGCTGGATGTAAGGTCGGACACTGATCTCGAGCTCGCCGTTGCGGGAGTCCTTGTGCAGGTCGCGGAGGATGCAGTAGCTCTCGAGATCGAACATGGGGTAGTAGTTTCGCAGCGCCGGGCGACTGAGGGCGGTGCCCGCGGCTTTGCGCTTCTTGCGGCAGGAGTCATCCCAAGGGGAAGAGCCGATGGTGAAGCCTTGAGTAGAGCTGATGAGGCCGTGAAAGGTGTATAGCTTGGGCCGATCAATGACGGCGTTCTGGTGACCGATGAGGAGTTGGCGGATGTCCTCGAAGGAGTTGAAGACCACGGCCCTGGTGTTGCCGAGCTTGATCTGGAAAACGGAGGGGTTTCCTTGCCGCCACCAGTTTTCGCATGTTGACGCGTGGTCTTCGCCTAGCTTGAGAAGGTGCCCGAACACCGGAATCGAGCCGGACATCTCCGGGAGGCCCTTGATGAAGGGTATATCCGTACCGAAGGCAGCCTGTCATAGTTAGTGATCCCCTCATCAGGTGGCGGAAACAGCCGGAAAGTGGAGCGGGGACAAACATTGTAAACGAAGTAAGATATTAGCAGGATTGTTATTGTCGTTATTATAGACACTAGAGTTGGCGGCCTCTGGAGGTCCAATATGAAGGAAAGTCTTGCAGAGTCTGAAGCAGACATGATGATGGTTCTGTGTCGCTGAGGCTAGCAATCATCCGTGCCTCTACCCTCAAACTTTGGGTGTTCGTTTTGGTGTGGGATTTTCTCCCGACCGAAGATAATAGCACTCAGCCATTATGCTGGGGTGGTTTTTGGACATCAGAAGGGTCCGACGTCACCGATGTGAGGGGACCTAGCGGTTTGACATGCCGATGCATCTGGTGCGGGGGGCTTATCTCTTTGGGCCAGTAACACCAATTAGATATCGGATGATTCACTCGTGCCCTATCTGGGCCGTTTCTTATCCATAAACTCCTGAAGTAACATCTGTATCTTAAAGAACAGCCTACATAAGCCAAGGCTCTCGTTTCACACAAGATGGCGAGTGCGCGATTGTTCTCTCTCCATAATGGACAAGTCGGGCCTGGCGATGACCCGGCTCGGCCACAGTGGCGGTGTTGGTGTTGGGGTTAGCAGCCTCCTTTTTGTGACCTCATTGGATTCCTCGGCACTTGAATTACGAACCGAGACCGAGAGAAAAACCGGTCTGAAAGGTCCCTGCGGCCCTTACGGAGCTGTCCATATAACGAAGTCTCGCGGTCCTTACGGAGCTTTCCATATAACGAACAGCGCCCACCGCAAGGCAAGTAAACTTGTCAAGTTCAATCAATCAATCAATCAATCAATCAATTATGAAGCCATCGCTAGTCAATCAAGTCAATTATGACCCTCAAACTTGATTGATTGCCTTGACTCTTTTGACAGGGGGGGCCTCAGGGCCTAGGGGGCTTTATAGGGGTTTTCTAGAGGGCTCTAGGGGGGCCTAAGGGGGGCTAACGGGGCCCGAATAACCCGGAAAATTATTAATCTAGCCCGACCCGAAGCCCTGAAAACCCGGCTCCGACAGCCCCGAAAACCGGGCCCCCCCTCTAGGGGCGCCCCCTCCGGGGAACTCTTTCCCGGGGCCTGCCCTCTAGAGCCCTCACCTCCAGAGCCCTCCCCTCTAGCCCCCTCTAGGGCCCCCCCCTCTAGAGCCCTCACCTATATGTGGGGATATTCGCTAATTAATTGCGATTTGGCAATTAAGTTAATTATAGGCCTCAAACTTGATTGATCGCCTTGGGGTGTGCGCTGAAACGAAGGCTCCATAAAGCCCCCCCAGCTTTTCTTTTCCAGGTTGCTAATTGTTTGACCGCCGTTACAGATACACCGCCGCATCGAGTCAATTACCATGCAATGCTGTTAACTAGCAGGGCAAAAACAGTGATTGCCCACCATTAAGGAAACCGACTTCCCTAGGCATGATATTGTGGAAATTCCATAACCCACACTGCTATCCTGTGAGACGGTGCCCAGCAGGATGAATACGGCAAGAGTACTTGAGTCAATGTTTCGTCCAGTCTGTGGACTGCAAAATCCGAGACCCCCAAGTTATATAAATATAGTTAGGTCCGTCGCTCGTTCCAGGCCCAGGCTGTATCCGCCAACATCACCAAACTAGCCTTACCTTAAACTTCAAGACTCTATCAGAAAGCCTCGCTCATCAGTTTTTCTCTACGTCACCACAACATTTACAATTCCACTATGCGTCAATTTAGCATCATCGCTTTTATGGCCGCTTTGCTCGCGCCCTTCGTTGCCAGTCAGTGCGTGGATCGGTCCGCCGACTGCGTAAGTGGAAATCGAGAGAAAACTTATGGAAAGAAAAGCTTCAGTGCAAGCTAACCGACTTTTGTTCTAGTCCCCTGTGGCCATTTGCAATAACATGGGCCCATTGCAAGTTTGCGGAAACACAGAGAAAGTCCAGGGTGAATGCGTCAAGGTCACCAATGAAGAGCGTGGCTCCGTTACTGTAAGTACTATCTCCCGTGCTAAGAACATCACTGATGACATCTTTTATAGTGCCGTTGCTGTAAAGCCTGATTTCATCTGGCTTCATCCTCATGCTTCACTTAGGCCTTAACAGGACTTCTTGATAGGTGCATAATTAGACAATCACAGGCCAGTCTATATAGTTCAGAAATCGCATACACGCTACATCTACTCTAGTATTTGGCATATACAACCATTTGCGAACCCATTTATTGCCCCACTCCATGTCTGACTGGAAAACC
The DNA here is from genome assembly GCA_025328345.1 of Colletotrichum sp. SAR11_59. Classification (NCBI taxonomy): domain Eukaryota; kingdom Fungi; phylum Ascomycota; class Sordariomycetes; order Glomerellales; family Glomerellaceae; genus Colletotrichum; species Colletotrichum sp. SAR11_59. The sequence goes on from JAKMXC010000692.1 coordinate 6,200, forward strand.
TCGCGTTCCTAAAAGCCTTCTCCTGACCGCTCATTGCGTCGAAAAGGGAGCCAGGTTGTCAACCATAGCAAAAGAATATTGTTCCCAATCTTCTCAATCTATAACATAACGTATCCGTTCCGCACAGCCGCCTTGTGCTGCGGATGAGAGCAAGGCGAGAGCAAGTGGGATATTATCTGCTAGAACGCCCAGCTTCCCAACAGGCCATAACAACAGACCTCGAGATCTCACACGGCTTATGTGGAGACTTCAGTGGTGATAATGGTGAAGAGGATGTTGATGACGATGATGAACATCATGATATAACAGCGACTGACGCTGATGGAGACAGCGACTTTGAAGACCTGAGTTGCGCGCCGAACCTACAATTATTCTATCATCCTACCATTAGAACAGGGCTAGTGCTTCCCATTCACCCCGTTCGTGTTATTGCCATCTAATAGTTTAAGAATTTCTTCTGCGGCACGATCACGGCCTGCGCCTTCCGGGTGTCGCTTCGCAAGTTCTTGGGCTCTTTTGATCATGTCCATTGCCTGAGGACCTAGAAGAACCTCTTCAAGGCCCTTGGCAAGCTCGTCTCGCTTCCATAACGGTCGTGCGGTACGGCTCACCCACTTGCCGATGCCCAGGAATTCAGCGCGCAGAGCAAAATCGTAACAATCAGCCCATCCTGGTAGGATAACTTGTGGGATTCCACAACTATGAAAAGAATGCGTGTCAGCTCTGATGACACCCAAATCAGGAGCGGATGGTCACATACCATATCGCTTCGTGGAAAGAGTTGGAGCCTCCGTGGTTGACAGAGCAGACAATGTGGCCAGATTGAAGCAGAGACTTGGGCTCGGCAGTAATCCAATCCACAATTCTGACGCGGTCTTGATCCATCTCAGACTCGAGGATATCCTTGATTTCTTTCCAAGGGCCCTCAAAGCCGGAGGTTTCTCCCTCTGATGCTACTCTAGGCATCTTCCAGATGAGTTGCAGATTGTTAAGATGGGAGTTCTTCGCAGCGTCAAATAAATTTCGGAAAGCGTAGGCTACCTCTCTTGCTTTCGCAACATCGAACGAACGATGTGTTCCAAGGTTCATGTAAACTGTCGGGCCGCGACCGAGCCAAATTGCGAGTTCCGGATCTTCGGTCGATATGGGCGCTGCAGGTCTTGTAATTGGACCGCAGGGGACCATGAAATCCGGAATGACGTCAAATGGAAAGTCTATGTCCGGGCTGTTTGCGACCATCACTCGAATTCCAGGTGGCGCCGGAGCGAGAATACCAAGTTCGTTGACCGTGATGAGTTGAAGCCCTTGACCTAGCTGTTCGTTCATATGAGTTATGCAACGCCCCCGTCTCCTGCTCGTGAATATGGCGATCATCGCGACTATGTTATAGAATATGTTTAGCGGGATCTGGTGAAGAGGCACCGGGTATGAAATGGCGGAGTTGAAACTGGGCCATGTCAGTAAAATGATTACTTGAATGAAAGCATCCGTCTACGAGGCGTGACTTCCGTAGACTTACATGGGGTATTTCCAAAGACTGGGCAATCCTGGTTGCGCAGATAGGGCAAATTCTTTGATCGTGTTCGGGGCCAAGACTATCCACGGTGTTTTTGGGCGGAGGTTATGGCAGAAAGTAAGGGCAGGGGCGAAGAAATTTTCAACGACGGTGACGTCTGGCTGAACCTCGCCCCATACACGCTCGACGTCCCGGTAGATCTCGACAAACTCCTCTGCGCTCCACGGGAGAGTGATTCCCGGAAGAACAGACAGCATGCTGACCATGTTGGGGATCGTCGGATCGCACGCCCAAGAGTCGAGATTGGGGTTACCAGGCCTCTCCATGGCTTCCCAGTGAGATAGCCCGACCAAGTTATGGGCCTTGATAGATTCTGCAGCTGCGGATCCAAGGTCATTGGACACCTGCTTGATGATGCGGGACAGCTGGCCTTGCATGCCCGGCTGTGAGGCGACATGGATCTCTACGTTGGGGTCGGCGCGGACCAATGCGTAAATGGTAGAAAGGACGACATTGGCTTGCCCGAAGTCGCAGTCCGAGAAGATGAGGATTTTTCGTTTGCCGGGGTTAGACATGGTGGAAATTTTCCAGCCGGGTCGAGGATGATATGGTCATAGACTCTCAAAGACAAAAGCACCCTTCGGGTCTGTCGCGGGGGGTTCGGCCTATTTTGTATGTCGTCGCGCCTGTACACTTGTGAGAACTGGGACTATGTTGCCCAAGGGCCCTGGAAGGAAACATATCGTCATATCAGATTTGTTTCCTGTTTCCCGTTAGGGACCAAAGTCCGAGCCGTTGATGATCATCAGCATGAACATGTAGGGGTCCATGTTGGTTCTCTGCGGCTAAGTGACAAAAGTCCATTTCGCTGTGGATATGGTGGGCTTTGCGCTGCCAACAGACTGGCCAGATCAACAGAACAGGGCCGTCGTAAACGGGCCGGACCCGACGGAAATACGGGACATGCATTTCGATGTAACTCAGAATGGCGCGCGATAAGCACTAGGCTGCGAGATGGAAACTCCCGTGAAGGAAATTCGTACGACACGTCGGCAGAATTGGCCGCAAGGGTTACCTCGGATTACCGGCTTACATGTACGTTCGCAAGTGAATACTGGAGCTATGCGTGACCTTCGCGATGCCCTTGTTCCTTTTGGGTCCACTCGGGTGTTGCACTCTACCATCACCATGCGATGCTGTCGTTGGTGTTCATCACGATCTTTGAGCCGCAAGAGCTATCTCGCCAAGAAGTCCAGAAGTCAACAATCAAAAAGCTACACCCATTAGAGTCGGCAGCACGAGTGATTTAAACATCGAGATCAAGACTTACTACGGCATGCAAAACTCATCAACATAGGTTGCTGGAGAGCGCCTGGTCATTCATTGGGAGCTACACGAACTTTTTGTCGCCGCTACCAATAAGCAAAGACATTTGATTCGGTGCTTTTCAGACAGCTAGGAGAACGCTTGATCTTGCGCATTGACGGCAGAACCGGTACTATTATCCTTGGTACGGGACAGCGAAACCTTGTGGGGTCCCTGCCCATAGAGATCGAATATCGCCGTGGTCCAACAATCTACATCTGTAAATTGTCGCGTCGTGATCAACAGGAAGTGTTGGCAATCTCTAATTCTGACTAATAGTCGTCTAGATAACGACGTTCCATGATACGTATGCTAGATGCACGCGGTATCGGACTTACCACACGCTCCGATAACGAGTTGGGGTACTACGTAACTTTGGTCCCCGATTGGCACAACTCCTCAACTCAACGTGATAAGCCTCACACAGCACGGAACCAGCGATTTGTGATGGCATCGGTTTCTGCCATCGTGGCTATGGCCATACTTGCGACTTTCTTGGCCAAATGCCTCGTCTTTGACTCACTTCTGTTGAGTCCCTTGAGGCATGTACCGGGGCCGAAATCGTTTGCGTTGACGAAATGGCGACTAGCCTACGAAGATTGGAGGGGAAACCGAACGCGCACGATCCATCGATTGCATCAGAAATACGGTCCAGCCGTCCGAATCGGACCTGACGAAGTTTCTTTCAATAGTTTGAGCGCTCTCCGGACCATCTACGGACCCGGAAGCAGGTATGGCAGGACTTCTTTCTACCGGATGTTTGATGTCTATGGTCGGCAGAACCTGTTCACTTTCCACTCCACTCAAAAACACGGAGAGCGCAAGAGGCTTCTTGCCCATGCTTATTCGAAGACCAAAATTCTCAAATTCCCAGTTTCCGCCATGATAGAAGAAAAAACACGGCAATACATGTTTTTGATTGCGCAGGAACCTCGCCTCATCAGCGAAACATTCAGAACTCTGCACTACTACTCGCTGGACAGTATCACGGCTTTTATATACGGAAAGCATGGCTCAACATCTGCCTTGCAAGGCTCAAAGATGGATCGGGCCTTACTTGAGGATATCCTCAACCCAGCCCGGCGACGGCTCTCTTGGTTCGCGATACACCTTCCATTGCTAACAAAATGGCTGTACACTCGGACGCATACGATGGAGCGTATAGTTGCGCCAATTCTTCCCATGGCAAAGCCAGCCACTTACACTGGCATCCGAAAGTTTGCTTTGGAAGCCTATGAGCAATCGAGGAAGGAAGCCAATGCTGTCGGCAATGACTCCGACGCCAAGAACGGTACGTCGAGTAGCAGTAAACCCACCTAACGTTAGTCTCGAGACTCATCTGTACCGCAGAGGATGATACGCCACGCTCAATAGTCGACCGTCTGGCGCTTCAACGCAAGCTAGGCACGATGGACGACCTCGACATTGCCTCAGAGTGCGCGGATCACTTTTTGGCTGGCATCGATACCACAAGCGACACGCTCATGTACCTCATTTGGGCACTATCACGTAAAGAGAATCGCGTATTCCAGAACAAGCTGAGAAATGAAGTCCTCGACTTATCCCCGGACTCCCTCAATGAGCACGGGTTGCCAAACGCCGAGGCGAGCGACAAATGCCAGTACCTCAACGCCATCATCAAAGAGACTCTGAGATTGTACGCTCCTTTACCCGCTTCTGAGCCTCGATCATTAGACAGCGAGTCAGATATCGACGGCTACAAGATTCCGGCGCATGTCACCGTCAGCATGTCGCCCTACAGTCTCCACCGCAACCCGGAAGTATTTGAAGAGCCTCTGAGATTCAATCCTGATCGATGGATAGGACCTAAAGCAGCAGAGATGAATCGCTGGTTTTGGGCTTTCTCCAGCGGCGGCCGGATGTGTATCGGCTTGCAGTATGTTTCCCCCTTTCCCCTTCGGTGCACATTGACTCTGTCGTTCAAATAAAGATCGTTTTCTGCACGCTCTCTTTCCCATGATGGCAGTTATCCTTCAGTCGGCTTTTGTAGAAAACTAATCTGGCAACAGTCTCGCAATGGCCGAAATGACGACGTTAGTAGCTGCAATATACCGCACGTACACGACCTCGGTTTCCCCCGAATTCAACGATTTCAGCCCTGGAATTACGTCTCGGTTTGAATTGTTCTTTGACGACCAGTTCACCAAAGTCATGGTACGATCACGAGGTATGAGCTTGCGGTGCTTATAACGCTGACTGGAGTCAAGGAACACAACTGCCCCATCAAATTTTCGACGGCGACTGATGCCCCATTGGAGTCAGAAGCTTCCTGAAAGGACACTTCTTTCCAACGAATACCTTCTATGATTGGGTTGAGTCGAAGACTTACTGAATGATTGCGCAAAACTCAGCTGCAAAATAGACAGGGGTTCAATGTATCAATCATAATCATCGTGAAATACGCTATTCTTACTCGCATACCTTGAATTCGGTCCTGTCGTTTCCCATGTCGCAGGAGTAGGAAAGTAAATATGTAAAGCGTGATGCTCTCTTGCGGCAAGTACCTTGTGCACGCCAATGCCATGAACAATAATCGTGATAACGACGTTATCTTGGCAAGTCCGCCAAGGAATCCGCCGTGGTGATATGCCAAAAGCAGAAAAGGAAATGGGAGCCACCCGGACCGGACTTCGCATCCGGGGGGCGATTGTAGCGTGCGGGGTCGTGATGACGAACTTGCAAAACGGAGGTGGAATTCCGGATCGGATGCGATACCCGATTCGCCGGTCCTCGGCTGACCTGCCGATTCTCCAACCGTGATATATCAACCCGATAAGACCGTTGACGATGGCTTGCACCCAACTTCATTTTTGAATACAATTTTGAAGCTGCAGCCTTAGATCAACACTCATAATCAGCACATCAGAGACACAAACAAAATGGTTGAAATCAGACAATATCATCTCTTCCCAACGGACCTGGTTCCGAACTCGCCTCGTCCGCTCCTGCAGTACAAGAACGTCCTTCCCAAGGACCCCAAGACGGCACATTGCTCCGCCCTGCAAGTATGGGATAGATTCACGACCAACGGATGGGACGTCCAATGGATCTTCCGATACGGCCAGACCCAGCTCTCGCACTTCCACTCCAAGGCCCACGAGTGCATGGCCGTTCTGTCTGGAAACGCCACGATTCGCTTCGGCGTGGCAGATACCGACGAGGACCTGGACAAGAACACGTACGAGTCGTCCTGGGAGAAGGGCGGCGTGGAGCTTCAGGCAGAAGCTGGCGACGTCTTCATCATCCCCGCGGGAGTTGCGCACAAGACATACAACACGAGGCCAGAGGCGCCGTTTGGGCTGCTGAGTCCTGGGAAGGGACACGGCATCGAAGCCGACAATCCGCGAGAGGCGCTGGGGAAGGTTGAGCTTTCGGGGTACACGATGATGGGTGCTTACAGCGGAGGAGAGTGGGATTTTGTGCTCGGGGGAGGCGACTTCGAGAAGGTCTGGGGCGTGCCGAAGCCAAAGCTCGACCCGGTGTTTGGAGACTCGGAGAATGGATTGCGGAGGACGTGGAAGGGAGTTGGTGGCGCTCAGAATGACATCGAGGTGAAGCTCTGAGATTTGGTGTTTGTTCCCCCGGAACATTGTATAACCTCGAAGATACTTAGTAAAGTTCCGTTCTGTTTAGCAGGATAGAATCTGAAATAGTTGAGAAAGTGGAATACCTTAATGAATTAGTCAGAATTCTTTAGCAAACAGGTTAAGCGACGCCGACTTCACCCGTCACATCGTTGTTGTTGATAGGCTCGAGGATGGCCCCAAGAACCCTCCTTGGCCCACCCGTTGGCAGGAGACGCTCGCCTGGACACACACTCTTCCAATCGAGCAAAGGAACCCGGATCGAAATAGGGCGGAGAGGGCTCATAGCAGCCCGTACAGAAGAGGGTTGCTGGTTAATTGGCGGCCTCGCGATCAGGACGACGACGCCGAAGACGAGGACTCAACTGGGACAAGATTGCTTTTGAAATACTGGGAAAGTCGGTGTTGATTTCTTCCCGCTACGGGGTAAAATCCCTCTACGAGCATTTCCTTCCCGACGGGCCATTCGATTTTGAGAGGGAGAAGGCTCGTGAACGAGGAGCAGATGATAGGGTGGACTTGCCGATGTAGACCAGACCCTTTGGTCGCCTTCATCGTCGGGCAGAGTCGCTAGCCCAAACCTCCCTGATGTTGGAAGAGGCGGCCACACTTCTTCACACTAGACTAGTCGGGAAGATTGTGGGCTTTCGAGGGGATGAAAGAGGCCTTACGTGGTGACTGAACCTGGTTGTTCTGCATGCACGTCACATGGGATGCCGTAAAAGTTGACTCCTGGATTAGTTGAGAGAGCGTGAGGCGTAGGCTTCATATTCGTCACTGCATGCATATTTGTCTACTTAACTGAGGTATCGTACAAAACTGCAGCTGCTAGAATGAGCATCTCTTGAGAAATTCACAATGGAGAACTGTTCTCGCCGCGGAATCCGTCCCACCATTAAACGCCAGTCAAGGAGCCCAACAACATCATCATCTAGCTGCGAGCTGTTGATGGTCTTCGTGGGATTTTCGGTGGCGCCGAAAATGGACCACCCCGTGCCCCCGGATCCTGGGTGTGGAAAGCTGGCCCCGGCCGCACTGGCCCAGCCTCCGGCGCCGAACGCGGCGTTGAACCAACTCGGGTCATCGGTATTGGCCCATACTAAACACTAGAGGCCTAATTTTGATGGTCGACCGACTTAGTCTCCTTGGCTGCGAATTACTCCATTTAGAGATGTTTTAACATACCCGGAACCCCTGAAGCCGCTGAAACATTCTCCCAATTCAGCAAGACGTGCTGTAATTACTACCTAATTGGGCTAAAGTTGCCGCGGACAGACGTCACCTGATCCCTGCAGCCCCCAACCTTCTCCAACAACAACAACTCAACTTACAGTACAGGTTGTGCTTTCTCAACACACAACACGCCCCGAACCCATTCTAATTGAGGTATGCAAACAGTATCAAGATTGCGAAACGAGCCTCCATATGACATCGAAGCCGCATCGACCGACGTCGTCTCGCACGGGGGAGACGGAGCCTTTGCTTGAGCCAGCGACACAGGCGCATCTCGCTGAAGATGGGCTCCTGGGCAGTGACCGCGGCTCGCAAACATCGACGGACGAGCTTCCCGAAGAAAGCGCAATCCTACGAATCGCGGCAGCAGCATGGTCTTTTGCTGTGGTTGGATTGTTCACGTCAACGACGGGCGCCGTCATCCCTCATCTAGAGGAGTCCTACCAACTCACGGACGTCCAAGTTTCAGCACTCTTCCTCGTCGGGCCTATTGGCTACGTTATTGCGTCGTATCTCAATGATTCGGTTCACGCCAAATTCGGCCAACGGGGGATTGCTGTTATCGGCCCGCTGTGCCATTTACTCTATGCGGCTGTGGCTGCCGCTCGTCCTCCATTCCCTGTGTTCCTGATGGGTGCGGCCGCTGGAGCCTTTGGAGTTGGACTTGTGGATGGGTCGTGGTGTGCTTGGTTCGCCGCTTTGGATAATGCAAACACCTTGTCGGGGCTGCTGCATGGCTCGTTCTCTACAGGGGCCGCTATATGTCCTTACCTGGTGGGCTTGATGCTCTCGGAAGACGGCGGATTGTGGCATCGCTGGTACTACGTCCTAGTAGGTCCTCCCGAAGGAATCTTGCAAGCAAATTGCTGTGCTAACAGAGATCCCAGACCGCAGCAGCTGCCATCGAATCATGCATCCTCTGCTGGGCGTTCAGAAACGAGGACGCAGAGAGATACCACAAAAGCAAGCTATACCAAGAGATTGCAAGCGACCCTGCCTCCAAAGGAGCCATCTTCAAATACAAGGCAACGTGGGTATATGCGGGGTACCTGCTGATATACGTCGGGGCGGAATGCACCATCTCCGGCTGGATCGTAGCTTTCATGCTTCGGGTCCGACACGCGAGCACCTACGCATCAAGCATCTGCTCGTCTGCGTTCTGGGCCGGTATGGCAGCGGGGCGGCTGATGCTGGGCGTGGTTACCGACAAGCTGGGTGTCAAGCGCGCCGTCGTCGTTTACCTCATCTTCGCCCCAGTGTTCACCCTGCTGTTCATTTTCGTTCGGGTGTTGTGGTTCTCGGCCGTCGTTATGGCCCTGCTTGGGTTTGTGATGGGGCCTCTGTTCCCCTCGGCCATCGTTCAGTTGGTCAATCTGTTGCCCAAGGAGCTGCATGTCGCTGCCGTCTCGTTTGTCGCGTCGCTGGGGCAGGTTGGCGGCGCGTTGCTTCCGTATATGCTGGGGGCCATCACGCAAGTGGCAGGACTGGAGACTTTCCAGTACATGCTTCTGGTTCAGTTTGGTATCTTGTTCATCATTTGGATTCCTTCTTTTGGCTTGTCATCCGGCCAGTGAGCTTTTCTCTATGCTGTTATTTCAAGCATTCTTCATTTGCAGAACTTGATGTCCTTTCCCCCGCATCCTATAAACTTTGTTTTCAAACCCATTTCCGATACAATCTAGACACAATATACTTCGTGCTAAAATCAGACCAGGAGGATGCTGAGCATGTTAGAATCTGATCTGCAGAATGGAAACAGGGCATCTTACGCATTCACCGTGTCCTCGTTTCTGGATTGTCAATCCGAGGTCGCTGACGTTCACCTCCACAACGGTGCCACTCGGCAAAAATCCGAGGCGCGTGTACATCGTTTCCTGTCGGTTCTTCTTGACGGACAAGGTCGGGGCCTTCATTCTGATGCCCAAAGTAGGATGGCTGCCATGAGCGAACTTCTGGCGAAGTCCCATCGGTCTAGAGTAGAAGGGCAAGGTCAGCCATCCGATGCCCTTCTGTCAACGAACCTAATGATCATCTCTGCCTTTGGATTCTGCCTGCTGAATCCCTTGCCGACAAAGGTAGGCTTATTGACCATGCGATTCCAGCTCTTCTGATGCGTTTTCTTTCCCGCAGAGACGACGTTGAACGTCTCCTCCTCAGAGATGCCGCGCAGGTTCTGGACATCGTGGGATTGCTTGTGGCCAGCGCGGACCAGGCGCTTTCTCGCCCGCTTCTCGGTGTCGAGTCTGTAACGCAGGTGAACACTAAGCATCAGGCTGGGTGAAATTTGTAAGTGAGTTAGACACACCGCTGTCCAAACAGCTTCCTCCACCGTTCCATGTACTCATTATGCGGCATCTTCATGACGAGAATGCGATTCGACGCACTTGAAGATAGTAAGTGGATTGGTGAATGCTGAGCTCCGGTGGAAAGGTCCGATGCGCCCGTCGTGCTGCCACCGCAGGCATCCCAGGGGTTCCCGCCAGCCCGCCTAGGTATTCGCCTTAGGCAGGGTAAGCCGAACGGCACTCGGAATGGGAGGACCCGATTATCCAGTCCCATCGTGCCGCACCGGCACTGGATCCACCCTGCCGTTGGCGGCGGGGTGGGGCCGATATAAACGGTGAAGGCAGCGTGAGTTCTCCTAGTGCTTCTGCCGAAAGGGAATCCGAAAGCAAGTCCAAGCTAAGCGCTATCCTAAATCAATGAACTGCATTTGATTACCAATTCGTTCTGATTTGGTTGATTCTTTAACTTGTATAATCGGGATCGGAGGTAGATGGTATTATAAACCCGAGAACGAGAACGAGATTGGTCAAAGCCGTTATTTGCTTGTATCTGTAATCCCGCCCGGAACCAAAACACCCCCGCACCGCTCCACGTGTAAGCATGCAGTTACCAAGGAACAACTGTGTGACTCTGACTGACATTGTCCGGCACGATAAAAGAGGCAACATTTTAGATGTTGAAGGGATTGAAACTCCTTCTCACGGTTTATAATTCAGTTTTTTTTTTGATTCAAGATAGAAATCATGCATGTTCCTAAGGTTATGAGGGCAGTGATCTGCCCTACGACTGGCCTGATCTCCGTGCTGCAGATTTAACAAACAGCAGTCCCCGTTCCTCAGTCCGGACAAGTTTTGATCAAAATCCTCGGATTTGGCATCAACAGGGCTGGTAAGATCGATGCAGAATTCTGACCTGAGTTGCAGAGAGTCTAACGAGTTTCCAGAGATGTTCACACGCCAGGGTCATTCTCCCGGAGTCCAATTTCCCCGAATCATCGGCATTGAGTGCATCGGAACCATCGCCGCCCACCACGCCTCTGCCCCCGGCACCTCCGGTCTTCCGATCGGGACCCGCGTCGCAACCTGCATGGGCGGTCTCGGCCGCGAAATTCCCGGTTCTTACGCCGAGTATGTCTGCGTGCCAGCCGAGAATGTTCGCTCATTCCCCCAGACCAGCCTTCCGATCGCCACCCTCGCATCTTTGCCCGAGATGTTCCAGACTACTTGGGGCGCCCTAGTGAAAGGGCTGGATTTCAAACGTGGTGAGAGTCTGCTGATCAGAGGCGCGACAAGCTCAATTGGTATCTGCGCAATTCAGATGGCGCGGTACCTGGGGGCATCTCGCATCGGTGGCACGACGAGAAGCGAGGCGAGGTCCAGCATGCTCAAGGATCACGGGGCGGATGAAGTCTACGTTGATGGCGGCAGCATCGAAGCAGATGTTTCGGCGAGCAGCGGAGGCAAGTTCGACAAGATTCTGGAGCTTGTTGGCACAACGACTTTACGAGATAGTGCCCGGTGTGCTGTGGAGATGGGAACGGTGTGCATGGCAGGTATTCAGGGCGGCGAGTGGGAGCTGACTCAGTTCTCCCCGTTCGAGTTCCTTCCGAACCGAGTCCGGCTTTCGGTATACAGTGGTGGGCCGGACGATTTCAGGGCGTGTCCGTGGGATGAGCTTACCCAGGCCGTTGAAGACGGGAAGATCAAAGTCCCAGTGCAAGCTTTCAGGTTGGACGAAATTCAAAAGGTCCATGAAATACTGGAAAGTGGCGGCGGCGGAGCGAAGTTGGTTGTCGTGATATCTGAAGATTAGCCTCTGGTTACGAATGCCAAATTGACTGCTCATCCAAACTTAGCCTATCTCCCCGCCGCTCGCGTGACGTCGGGTAAGCTTAAAGCACTGAGCCACATTCCGCGCGGTTCTCGACGCCAAGCACGGGTCCGGCAGAATTCTTTCACGATGGGGAATGACATGGATCCTTCCAGTGGGTATTCGTACGATCATAATCATAATTGATTGCACTGCCCTATCCACCGCCAGACCGCTCGCACTCTTATCCCTCCGACATCCGATCACCTCTTCAACGGCGTTTGTGACTGGCTTTCATCATCCTCCGTCCACCAGAATTCCGTCTTTTTCTGGATACCCGGCTGTAAAGGGATATCGCTATTCGAGCTCCTGGTCTCGGATCCTCGTCGGCGGGAACGGACCATCGTTGATGGCACTTCGAATTGGTCACCTCGGAGTTTGCTGTTGACATAACCCGACTCGGTGGGATTCGAACGGCCGGTTGAGCCAGGGATCGCGTGGGAGTCGTTGCTCCCGAAGAAATGGACCCATATGGAACGCGAGAGAGCCAGGTTCGCTGCGATAATGCCGAGGAAGAGCTCGAGGTTCGACCAGATTCCGGCAATGCAGTACGCCCCTGTCCAAAATTTGTAAGATATCGTTTAACGAGATAGAATGGAAAACTTACAGCTAAGATCGGTCGTGGTAATACCAAGGGATGCGGCTCTTGCAATGCCGAAGCTAGTTGCACTGCATTCGAGTTAGCAGCAGAACCAACATCGAGATGCTAAGCCGTAGAGAGCGAAGATCCACGTCTTGTAGGTTATAGAGATGATCTTACGCTAGGCCCAATCCCATTAAGAAACAAACGGAGACTTTTGTTCGTCTCGGCATATTTACGTTCCAGACGACAGCTAGAGGTAGAAGGGAACATATCAAATCGGTCAAAGCCGAGAAGGCTAGAGGTTCAATGTTAGTTCTCTGGGCGAACGATAGACCCGTTGGTCTGAAGATTTTAGCATTATTGGTAAACTGGATCAACGTACCAATTGTAGCCCAAATCGAATAAATCCTGATCTGTGTTGGCCAGCATTTTGCAGACTTGCCTCGCCAGAATCCTACAGGTTGACATTCCGCTACCAGAATAATGACCACTCCAAAGTTCGAAACCAACACTCCTGCCATGATCGTATACAGCAGGATCTTCAAGACCTTGGTGTCTTTGATCCGCAAAATCAGGAGACAGATCGAAACCTTCAGGAAGGCTACTGCGAGAAACAGTAGAATCTGACCCCACCATCCGTACATGTTGATCATCATGTAGTCATGATCGCTGAGATAGACGCGGTGTCTGCCGTTGCCGTACTGTTGTTGCTTGACCACGAACGCAAACCGTACGATCGAAACCCCACTCGCTATGAGAATCGTCCAGTCGTCCCAGCCAAGCTTTCGGTTTGCTGCTCGAACCCATATTCGAGCACTGGTGGTGATGATCATGAGTGCCGTCAGGACGGCTGCGGTTGCAACGGAGGCGGGACCGATGTCCTCGTCGGGAGGGAGCGCCTCGTCTCGTTGAAGGATGCTTGTCGACATTGTCAGGATCGATTTAAGATGCCCCATGGCTGGATTTTCGCATCGATTCTGTTCAACAGAACAGTCTTGACTTCAGCGTGGTGTCCAAAGCCACGACGTTCGGCTAGAAGTCTTGGGTCAGTCGGTGCACGAGGCTGGGTTCTATATGTCCATCGTACGGTCCGACCGATAGCCTGCCACAGTATTCTGTTTGATACACATATTCTACAAGGATTCTTTGCCAGACCGGGTAGGCAATTCGTCCGATTGTTCAAGGGCGAACTCGCTGGGGGTCCCAGATATTGCGACACCACTCGGTCAAGGCATGGCCATTCAAACGTGCCAGATGGCATTAGACTTTCCGCCCGCAGAGGCTTCGAGGCGCGCAAGAATGCAGCGGAAGGCCTCCCCAGAGTGCGGAATCTCCTGTGCGACCAGCGTGCCACGCAGTCGCGCAGATAAGTGCAAGGGATGCCAATGCCCTCGGTTTGGGCCCTTGTTGGTTGTTTTCAGGCTTCCTGACTCGCGTCTCCACTGAATGTCTGGGCATTATTTTAGGAAGGCAAGTGAGATCGGAAAAGCCCCAGCAAGAGAGACGAACCGGTCGCAGGGCGCGTGAGACATGACAAAGTTCCTTGCGCAGAGGGCAACGGCCCGAGAAAACTCGTGAAATGTGCCGAATTGGAGGTGTTCTTCCGGAACCTTTGAGGTCCTTCACGGAGTAACTGCACGGTAATATGTTTCAACGACGGGGCATCTGAATCCCGGGGAAAACTCGTCTGAGAGGGGAGATGATGTCCATGATGACTGCGGTGGATTAGGAGAAGATACCAGGTAGTTCTCAAGTTCAATTAATCGCATGGACTTTCGAACAAGGCAAGTCCATGGAAGCTGGAGCCAAAGCTCCTAGGATCTGCCGTACCGACGGTCCAGCCCGCCTTCAGGTGACAAATGGTGGACATTGCGAGAACCCATTGCAGCATCAACTACTTCGAATAGCAGAGAATGTTGACTGACTGCGGTCCAAGAAGTTTTTCGAGCACTTCTCGTAAGACCAAGATACAATTATGGCCTTGCTTGAGTGGTGGTAAATGCAGACGAGCAAGTCAAAAATCGGCACACAACCTCAATTGAGGCCTGTTGCTTGCTTATCCACATTCTTCAGCACAACCAAATTCACCCCTTTCCGCGCCGCCTTGGCGCATGCTCGTGTAGGATTCGCAAGAACAGAACCCGAGCGTCCCCTGTCGTCTTCAGTGAACGTTGAGCAGAACTTCTTCCCGCAGCTGCCGCTGTCGCTACCGGCGTGGAATTTGTGTTAGGGGGCACGACCGGGGTAAACTGCCGGATCCCTGTCACAACGCCCGACAACAGTGGCACCCCTCTTCTCCTCCCTCCCCCAAAACATGGCAGTTGGGGGAGAGAAAACACATTGGACCCTGGGAACAGTCAAGGTTGCGAGTGGCGTCCAATATCTGGGCGGTGTTCTCTAGCAATGGAACCTCACCGGATTTCCATCTTCACCCCACTCGGGAGTCAGCCTGACCGTTCGAACTCGGCTTTTCCCCCAGGTTGCTCTCTCCGAGAAGCTGGCCAATCCGTCTGCGTGTTGTGGTGCGCCTGCAAGGGCCGGTATGGCGGTTCGTTGGAACCAACCCTGCCTTCCTCAGGACCTTTGCCTTGGGATGGGACGATGTGATTGATCAAACGGCAAATTGAATAACTTTATCGCGCATCGGCTTGTCATGGCACCCCAGGATCTTTCATACAAAAGGGTTGACGGAACCTTTTCCGGAGCAACCGTACGAACCTCACCCCCTCCTGTTTACCTGACTCAAGGGCCAATTCAAGCTCGTGTTGGGCAGCTTGAGATCGTCGTCGACACCCTTTCCCGCGACGTTCGTGCCACCTTCTAATCCTCGAAAGGCATGTTCGTCTCCAATCCACAGCCTTACGCGTCGCATCAACGGCATGGATTCCCTTGAGTCTAGAACCGCATCGTCACAACTCATCTGGCGCACGGATAGCTAATATCAGCCGTAGCCGACATGCTCCCTGCCACTATAATCACGGCCCTGCTGGCGACCGTCGCGGCCGCGGCTCCTAGCAAGCGAGCTGCTGAGGCTTACGACTATGTACGTGTCATGTAGCCAGCTGAAAAGCCAAGTTGGACTAAAAGCTGACAATGTGAAGATCATTGTCGGAGGCGGTACCGCGGGCCTGGCCCTCTCAACCCGCCTGAGCCTGGGCCTGCCCAATGCGACAGTCTTGGTGATCGAGGCCGGCGAAGCAGGTCTTGGGGATGAACGCATCGAGATCCCTGGACGTAGAGGCACGACATTCGGTACCAAGTACGACTGGAACCTGACGACCGTGCCCCAAGAAGGGTCCGACGGGCGCGTTTGGGTCCAGACGCGAGGCCACGTTCTGGGTGGCAGTTCTGCGCTGAACCTTTTTTCGTATGACAGAGCGTCTGCCCATGAGTACGATGGCTGGGAAGAGCTGGGAAACCCTGGTTGGAACTGGGATTCGATGCGTGCTGCTATGATGAAGTCCGAGAACTTTACTTCGGCCAACACGCAGTATTACACCGGAAGCGAGGGTGTGGGGGATTCGGGCCCGATCAAGGCGCTGATAAACCGCCTTATCCCCGAGCACCAGGCTGGTTTGATACCTGTGATGAACAGCCTCGGTATCGAAACTAACTTGGAATCGTTGAACGGCAATTCCTTGGGCGTTTTATATTCCCCAAACAGCATCGAGCCAACCCACTACAACCGGTCTTACAGCGCTAACTCTTATCTTCCTTTGGCTGGAACCAATCACTTCGTCTTGACAGAGTCCAAGGTTGCTAAGGTTAACCTTAAGCTTACATCCGACGGAGACCATCAAGCTACCGGTGTTACGCTAGTTGATGGAACTATCCTGACAGCCCGTCGCGAGGTTATTGTTTCAGGCGGTGGCCTCCTCAGCCCTACAATCTTGGAGAACTCTGGCATCGGTAGCTCTGATGTGCTTTCGGCTGCAGGCATTGAGCAGACGATCAACCTCTCTGGTGTTGGCGAGAACCTCCAAGACCATATCCGAATTCAAAGCTCATACGAGCTCAGCAAGAACTACACCGGATACGATCGCCTCAAGTACGATACCACGTATGCTGCAGAGCAACTGCAACTGTGGTGGGATGGCAAGACGTCGATGTACGGGTACTCTGGCAGCGGCTACACGTTCACCAACTGGAACCAGGCTCTCGGCGACGAGGGTGAGGCGGACATGCTGGCACTTGCTCATGAGGCTGTGGGGGCCTCCGATCATCCAGTCGAGCAGAAGAAGCTTCAGTGGCTCAACGATACCACCGTGCCACAACTCGAGATCCTATTCAGCGATGGATACACTGGCGTCAAGGGATATCCCGCGCAAGGAACTGATGGGTACGGCAAGGACTACGTGACTCTCATCGCCGCTATCATGCATCCTCTCAGCCGTGGAAACGTCCACATCAACGCCTCCAACCCACTGGGTCCACCTCTCATCGATCCCAAGTATCTATCACACGAGTATGACCTGCAGGCAGCCATCCAAGCCATCAAGAAGTGTCGTCAGGTTGCGCTCACAGAGCCTCTAAGATCAACTTGGATCTCAGAGTATGAACCCGGCTTGAACACTACCACAGATGCCCAGTGGAGGGACTTTGCCCTCAAGACAGCTTTATCGATCTACCACCCCGTTGGCACCTGCGCCATGCTTCCGAAGCAGGATGGTGGAGTTGTTGACCCAACTCTTAAGGTCTATGGAACGAAGAATCTTCGGGTCGTTGACGCCAGCATCATGCCTGTGTTGATCTCGGCTCATATCCAGACTGCGGTCTATGGCATCGCCGAGAGAGCCGCTGAGATCATCATTAATGCGGCCACGAAATGAGCTTGACGATGTAAACAATTATGATGACATGCCTCGGATTACGCCGAGTCATTATGGATTATGTACCTAATGAATTGAAGTTGATCATACTATATGCCTCTGTTCCTTCTGCAACGCGTGTTTTCAGGCTCTTGGGCCTATCGGTAGGTTGCTACTTGGAACCATACGTTTCCTTCCACTCGTTGAGCCAAGCTGTTACAAACTCGACCTCGAATGCCTGGGCCTCCTTGACGGGTTCAGGTGGCAAGTCGGCCGTGGTCTCGTTCTTGAACAGACCGTTCTCGTCCCAGTGATGTACTGCCCCCCCTCCTATGACAAGGTTAGGCTCAGTGATAGTTGAGTCCGGGCGAGGCAGTCCAATCTTGTTCGGGGTTGCCTGTCTCCACGGATCCGACTCTCCGTCAATGATTGCTACGCGAGGGTAACTGAAGTTGTAGGCACCGTATTTGTTGATGGCTTCTACGTCAGGGAGCGTTGTCACGTTGAACGCCTTGCGGCAGATCTGCGTCGTGTAGTTGAGGTCGATGAGACGTGAGATCAGTGGCAGTTGAGTCTCAGGGACACCGGAGCCAGTTTGAAGATATCCCCACCTTGACATGTAACGTTAGCTACCGGATCGCTGGAGGAAAGGTCGATTAACTTACTGCGTGCAGTACTGCCAGGACCACAGTCGCCATGTTTGCCGCAGATCGTCCGCAGAATACACGTCGTCGTCCCCGGAGCCGAAGCAGTCGTCCTGATCCTGCCCACGGCAGGAGGCAACCGTTGTGAAGTTGACGTAGCCAATGTAGTTCTTGAAGCGTGTCGCCAACTCCTCGACCTCGGACTCATACCCGCCAATGGCGAGCAGTTCTCGGACTGCACCATCCAGACTCTCCGTTCCTGGCCAGTAGACCTCATCGGAAGTCATGTTCGCGCAGTAACGCAGAAAAGCCCTGCTGTCAATCGCGGGGTCCCAGTTGCGGCCTTGCAGCCCGCTGATTCCGCCATTGATGGTGCTCGCAAAGTCGGCACTGCTCGTCACGTTTTCGAGTCCGAAGGCGGTCTTGAGAAGGACGATGTCGTCTGCAGTTGTGTTGCCCTTTTGAAGCAAGATGTTGTCAACGACGTGAGTCAGCTTCTGCGTCGTCTCAGCACACCCCTCAGGCGCGAAGAGTCGTGCAGCCTCGTAGTACTCCCAGTAGTCTACGACAGCCGCCGTCACACCCGACGACGAGATTGCGCCCCAGAAAACTTCTGGATACAGCTTGCGCAAAAAGGCGACGAACGCGCCAGCATAAGAGCCTCCATACAAAATCCAGGGGGTGTCGGGGGCGGTCAGGCTAATGTTCGCGAGCTTTCCAGGGAACACGACATTCTGCGCAAAGTATGCTGTATCAGCCAAGGCCTGGTCGGTGGTCAAGAACCGCAGGTTTTCGGTGCTGAAGTCCGGGGTTGGGACACTGCTGCCGTAGTATCGGTGTTCCAAGATCACGCCGACTCCGTTGGTTGCTTCGGCCAAAATGGCCACAATACCCTTCTGCAAGAAAGCCAGTCGACCCAGTCCGCTGGTTTCACCCGATGCGAGAGCGATCACCGGGCCGCCGGGCTTGTAAAACCGGTCGTCGTACCAGTACCGCAGCGGGAATGAAGCGTTTGAGTGTGGCTCGTAGAGCGAATCGTTGTGAAAATGGTCGACTGGCACCGACAAGTTGTAGGCGCGGTAGAGTGTTGTGGGATCCGGCGCTCCAACTGCAGTGTCATTGGCGAGCAATCGGAACACTTCCGGTGCTGCAGACTCAGGTTCCGATTCGCGAGCGATGCTCTTCCGGATCTCCGGAAGACTCAGCTGGGGACCCAGAGCAGCCGAAACTCTGATAAAGCAGAGAAGGCCGGCGGCCAACCATGAAGGAGCCATCATTGACGACGATCTTTGAGCGACCAAGATGAGACGAACTTCAGATGAACGCTGGACGCAGCAACAAGCTTCCGACCGGCGGGTGCGCCGTTATTTGTGCCATTTGCGCAACCAACGCTCGCTGATCTCTCCCGTGGACTCCGTGGTGTCATACGAGCCTCCAGGGGATCGATTGCGTTTGGCCCTAGCCAATGTTACCTCCCTTATCGAAATGTTTTGTCACGTCAAATACCACCAACCATTTATGTGAACGTAGCGATTTCGACCTTCCCGAAATGCACAAACCCGTGCACGTTTTGCGGGTAGCCAAGAGGAAACACCTGGCTTTCGACGTCATGGATCCTTGCCTGTGTGACCCCTCATTACAGTGAGTAACATCTCGGGCAGTTGGGTGAGATCTGCATTTCGGCAGCTCTTGAGGGGGAATGGATTCGACTTGCCGATGAATACTCAATTGCTGCTCGGTCCAGACTGCAGCTCCTTAGGTGTGCGATCCACAACTTAAGCCTGGTCGCCGGCCGGGGGGGCCAAAACATTCGCTCGGCAGCATTCCCCGCTCACGGATCTACAACTGGACTCGGTGCCTTCGGTTGCTGCCGAGACTCCAGCGAATCGTTTGTCTCGCTGTGATTGCCAATTCCATTGTTCTTCATAGCTGCGGAATGGCGGCGATTGAGGACCGGTTGTGACTATGTTGCAACCAGCCTTGGGAATCTCAAGAAGTGAGAGATAGCCATCCAAGGCTAATTCGCTCTGCAAAGGTTGCTGCAGCTTACTATGAAGGCCAATATTACGCAACCGCCTTGCGGCCGGTCAATTCAAGATGGAGAGTCACAGTGAATACCAAAGATTTACTACAAGGGCAGATTGCAAAGCCGGTCCTTTTCCCAAGTTTCGCCTGCTCAACTTGAGGTGCGGCAAAGCATGGGGATTTGAGTGGGTTGTCGATGTCCTGGTTAGGGAGCCCCATGGGGAACCCCAACTTTTCCAACACCTTGCTTGTGATTCTACCAACATTCAATGGAAGTCTGATGTGCCAGAACGGAGGAAGCAAGCGTACAATAATAAATGTAAAGCGCAGGCTGCTGCCGCTCCCAACATGACAGCCACAATCACAGACCACCAGTCCTGACTCGACATAAGACGACACTCAGCCCCCAAGACTCGCGCTGCCCCCACTGTGCCACTGGACCGGACACTTCGGTCGACTAAAAGTCCATTGTGTTTGATCTATTTGCCTTTGATCAGCAATCCGCCAGCACGGTTCCGTCTCGTCTCATCTCGCCCTACCCGGGAAAAGATGGGTCGCCGCGGCAAGTATTGCCAGCGTGGTGGCTTAATTCGAACTCTATCTCGCTATTTCGTCTCATCCCAATGTTTTAGATGAAACTGACCAGAGGTAGTCTTCCAGTCTTCCTCAACTGGCTCACAACAGATTGACTGTTCAACTCGTGATAACTCCAAATAGCTATATGCTGAACTCAAATAGACATAAATGACTCGGAAAAGAGACCGAGCTGAGCCTCAACTCAACAGGCTATAAAGCCTTGAACTTGTTCGCTTATTTTACGTATTTGACAATTATCAGCTTCAGCGACATTCATTCGTTACCACTTTTGATCTTTTCCCCGAGATTAAGCACCAACCACCAAGCAGAATGCGTTTCTCTACCCTCACCGCTGCCGCTCTCGTTTCTGTCGCCTCTGCCGACCTCACCTCCTACTGCTGTGGCAACTCCCAGCCCTTGTCGGAGGGCGACATTGCTTGGGCCTTGGATCCCAAGAACGGGCGCTCCCAAGAGCTGGGTATTGCCGGAGGTGCCAAGTATACCTACAGAACTGGCATGTGCACGTTTGGCGGCGACACGCCCATGGCTTGCGGCAAGTACACAACCACCGCTCGCACGAATGAGCGCGCCGGAACCCAATTGAAGAACGGCTTCCTTTCTTGCGACGATCCCTTGTACATGAAGTCCAACCTCTGGGTCTGCCCGTTCTAAATATCCACACTGAGGACAGGTAAGAGTGGACTTTCAACTCTTAGCATAATGATGCTTTCACACTAACTCACATGCTAGAAACCCTCTCGAGTTTGATTTTGTTCACGCTTAGCGCCAAGGCGTTGGCCTGAAGTTGGAAAGATCCGGTCCAAGTTACTTGACACTGGGCTTCAGCACGGATTTCATTGTATATTTTTACTTTCATGACGTCACTCGTGCATATTTACGAGTCTCATCTCGATACCCAGATTATAAAACATCCTTCTAGCATTGAGAAGTTGAACTATAAACTTCCGACAATTCTTGTGCTATTTTGCGCAATTCAAACATCCCACCGGCAGAGAAATGTTCAAGGGTCAGCTCATGGCTTAGCCACGAACACCACAATTTCCGGGTTTATCTATTGCTCCGCTCTAATTGCTGAGATCAACGGCAAGGCAAACTGATTCTATGCGAGCCCAGGAGAAGATTCGGATCGGAAATAATCCCGAGTAGGTATTGAGATGTATTGATCATTTGAGACACCTATTCATCTAAAAAAAAAAAAAAAAAAAAAACCCAAAAAAAAAAAAAAAAAAACAAAAAAAACACAAAAAAAAAAAAAAAAAATAAAGTTAAAAATAAAAAAAACACAAACCAAATTTT
>JAKMXC010000693.1:0-28024 GCA_025328345.1 Colletotrichum sp. SAR11_59
ATATTGCCCAGTGGGGGGGACAAGCGCAATCGCAGCTCCCTGGTGTTGCCATATCTGTTCGGTGGGTGGTTATTGTTTTTTTTTTTTTTTTTTTGGGTTTTTTTTTTTTTTTTTTGGTGTTGCTTTTGGTTCTTTGCTTGTGGTTCGTTCGTCTTGGTGTCACGGTCTGAGATGCATGGTTTTCATATGGGGCTGCGTTACCACGGAACAAGCAATCACTGCGATAATTATGGTCGGCGAGACGAGAAGGATTTCAGATAGCAAGCGATGCGAAATAAGGAAAAGCAATCTGTTGTATGCGCTTTCGTTCCTAAGATACAAAATGCCTCATCTCCAATACCAAATCAATCCTGAATTGCGTGACTGCCCCTTCTGCCGCGGCCGTGATGCATCATTCTGGACGCTTGCTGAGAAAGGTCAAGTTGAAACTTGATGTCTGAAAGTTGAAATGAAGAAAACGACCCGGAAAATCAAGTGTTTGAGACGAATCATGATGTTTCTCTCTTGCTTCTTCCGTGATGATGATGCTGATATGAATGTTGGGTGAAAACAACGCTGTTGGTGTATTGATAAAAATACTGTCAATCTTTGCTGAAGGATACCAAAGTAGCATGAAAAACCAGCTGTGATTTTGCAAAACTTGGTCGGAGAGCTCGCGAAATATTGCGAAGACTTCTATGCTGAGTTTGATGGCTACTTCCCTCCAACCTGGCGAACATTTTTGAAGAGATTGACGCCTCCCTGGATGAAGAAGTGCCCGAGAACAATGAACGTGTGCGTGCGGTGTAACAACATAAGGATGCCAGAATTCGAAAGCGAGCTGAAGAGCTGCGGGGAGCAAGACTTTAGCTCGCGCAGAAGGACTTCGTGTCCATGAAGACTGATTAGAAAAGGATGGTTAGCTTCCCCCCAAGATTGATATTGTTATCGTGCTCACTTCAAACTGGCTTCTCCTGATCTTCATCGGGGCTAACAAGCCTCTTGAGCATCGCAATATTGAGATCGTGCTGGTTGTGGGCGCTGTCCAGGTCTTTGCGTGCTTGTCTTAGATGCTGAGAGGACTTTTCGACCGCGTCAATGGCGCGGCGGAGGTCGTCCTTCTGTTGGCGCTGCGCATTGTCTCGCTCTTGGGCGTGGCGGGCGAAAGCGGAGCTTATGTCTGCCACTTTGGCCATCTGATCGTTGAAGAATGCCGAGCCAGACTTGTCGGCTCCGGTGGGTTTGGATCTGCTGGGTGTGTTGGGCATGATGGCGGTTTGAGTTGTGCTTGTGTCTTTGGGAGTCTGGACGGTTTCGGGAGACTTGGTGGAGTTGTGGAATGACCTGGGATTGTTCGAGGATTGTTCTGGTGAGTTTGTAAGGTCGACTTGGAAGTTGGATGTTGTAGGAGAAGAAGATGAGGGTTTGGTGGATTCTTGGCCGTGGAAGATGTTTGAGAGCCTTGGGAAGAGAGAGAGTTCGTGATTCTCCGGGCAGCTATTGCCTTCAGAAATGATGTTCTCCAGGGCCCAACTGGGGATCCGAATTGAAGTTTGAAGTGTCTTGTCTTCTGAGAGCTCGCTGTCAAGCATGTCCAATCTCTGTCTCTTCGGTGACGGAGCTGATTCTGCGAGGGCTTCAGCCAGATGATGCTTGGAGCTTTCTTCCAGTCGTGGTTTCAGCCTTCTCTGAGCGATTGTTAACAGCGGATCGCAGCATTTGATGGCGTCCCATCCGGCATTTGCCAGTATATCCTTCAGATTGGTGGGAAACTTGAGTTTGTGCATCAGATAAACCGCTTCGCAGTCGGCAGCCGAAGGGACGGCGCTGTCTGAAACGGTTCTGCAATTTTTCCATTGAGCCATGAGTGAGATGTAAGGAGCTTGAATGTGTGTATGCATCGGTTTGGACTTTCGTACATTCCAAATGACCTTGTCGATGTTGCTCTTCAAGCGCGCATCTTCATCTGGATACTGCGTGAAACCTATCTTTCTCCGACCTCGCGCCCAGCTTTTCCAACGCCTCATTGCCTTCATGATCTTAGTAATTGTGATCGGTGGAACCTTACGCATTGAACTCCTGGTATACGTTTCATAAGTTGTCGCGACTGGCATTGATTTTTGGTGAGATGGATTGGATCCAAGCGTCGGTGCTCCAGTGTGTTCGCCAATGTCTTGGTGATTCTCCTCGCCTGTCTCTGAAGTTGCAGACTCAGGCTGCTGTGTGGTCGTCTGAGGATCTGCTGAGAGTTTCTTCTCCAAGACCGACAGCTTTGGGTTGCAGCATTTCTTAGCATCCCAGCCAGCGTTCGCCAGCCATTCGCAGAGTTCGTGGGGCAGCTTCCTCTTGTTCATGATCCGCGTTGCTTCGAGGTCGACGACGGACGGAACTTCATCTTCCTGGCTTTCTCCTTCAGGGCCCCACCGACCTCTTAAGTGAATGAATGGCTGCTGGTTCTTGTAAGGCATCGGGTGGCCGTTGGAATGCCAACTGACGGCTTCGAGTGTGTCCTCGAGTTCCTCTCGCTCAGGGGCGTCCGCGAATGCCGGATTCTGCTGGCGCTTGGCCCATTCCATCCACGGTGTCAACTCCTTCGGAGCTGAGTCTTTGTTTCTTCTTGAATGTTTCTTTTTCCTGCCGAGCTCGCGCTCGCTCCTCGGGAAGTGGCCAGCATTTGGTTGTGTGGCTGACTGATCTGTGTCTGGTTGGTTGTGCGATTCATTGATGACGGGAGAGTTGTAAGTCTGCGTCATCTGAGATTCTTCAGCGATGTGCTGTTGCTCCTGTCTGCTTGGTATGCCCGGGAGTATTTGTAGATCGATGGATTCCGTTGGGTCGAGATCGTCATTTGTATTGACGGAGGAATTCTGTTCAAGTCTTTTCGAGGTCCACCAACAAGCACTAGTGCATAGGTCTGGATCCCAGCCTGCTTCTTGTAGTCGCTCTCTAATGAGCGTGGGAAGTTGGCCACCGTTCATGATTCTCGTTGCCTCACAGTTCAATCCGGAGGGCGGATTGCGTCTGGCAAGACTGTCATCAGCCAGATGTGCTAGAATTGCGAGGTATGGCCGTTGCTGGGTGATGTCCACCGTCTTAGTTCTCTTGTCCCACAATACGTTGTTGATGATCCCGTGGAGCTCTCGCCGGCGTTTAGACGAATAGCCCCACTGCTCATGCTTCAGAGCCTTGGCCCATTTGATCCAGCCATCCTTGACTCTCGGAGGATCTTGCTCAGAGGCTGTGGACATTTCGTAGGCTTTTGTCGCAAGACGTTCTTTGCCGAGTAGGTCTTTGGAAATGTCAATGCCGTAAATGAAAGAGCCGAGAAAACAATCAGTGTAGAATAGAAGTTTTTGAGATTGACTGATTTTGAGGAAAGAGCTGCCAGGTTCGGAAAGAATGCGACGATTGTTGAATTTTGTTCGAATGGCGGTGTTTATGATTTGGAAATTGAAGCTTTGAAAGTGGCAGGTGTGAGTTGGATGAGAGAACAGTAAGATACAAAATGTTGAGATGGAGTTGGGAGGAAGGTAGGGAGGTGTTGCGCAAGCTAAACGAGCAATTTGACGTCGTGGGAAGGTGTTCAGTAGGGATTTGAAGGAAGGAACTGATGATTTGAAAGATAGAAAAGCACTTCTGTGATATGATTTGGCGGGTCGCGCCTGCTTCTGCAATGATAAGTGACGGAACAGATTGAACGGGAGTACCTTGTAAAGTTTTGTAACTGGAAATGAAGAATATGTGCGCAGGCCAGATAGAGGTATATCTTGCCATCAATCAATGGCGTGGTAAAACTTGGTAGGTAGGAGCTAATAGAAGAACGACTGTCCGGAGGACAAGTAGTTGAGTAAGTTGCATGGATCTCTGGGCCTCCTTCCAATTTACGCATATTCCTCTCCTCCACATGTAACAAGCACCTAGGGAAGGCACGATGGACAATTTTAGGCAGTCACGGATGATTTTGACGCCTGCCTTCGAATGAACAAACGACAAATCAAGTATCCAGTCATGGCTAGAGCGACCCTGGTTGCTATTCTGGTTCTTAAGGAGAATGAATCGTCCTTCAGTCCTTCTTCATCATCGTTCATACTTTGGTCATGATAATTGTTTTGGATACTAGTTGTTCTTACTGTCATGCAAATCGTGAGCAGCCAAATTCGCAATATCTGTCCATCGATGCCCATAGTTCTTAAACGGTTTGCTTTCCTATTCAAACTCCTTGGCAGGTGTACCATGCGGTGTCATCCTTTCAGAATAATAGTCAACTATCAAGAGTAGCCTTGCAAGGTGGTGAGCGGCTCTCGTTGGGTTGTGAAGAAGTTCATAGATGATGTTACTGGCAAAGGCGCTAGCGTAGTGGGCATAGATTGCAGGAAGTAGATATGTTTCCGAAATTCATCTCTGTATGATCTATTTTTATTGGTGACGGAAAGAATAAAAGCACGCATTGCGCACGTCGGACGGCATGGCCTGCTCCTTCAACAATGAGCTTCACCCGCTTCTTCTGGATCATCATGGCGTATATTTCAATACTCTAGAGTGCTGAGGTATAGTGGGCCTTAAGCTCGCACGAGAGACGTTGTTTCTCTCATGTGTTCAGTTATATCCGCCGGCTTCGTCCCACTTGATCTACGAGATATAAGAACCAGATAAGCCCATGGCAATCGCAGACTGTTCAACGCGCCAACATCGAATCACCATCTACAAAAGAAGAGATACGGGACGTGGGCGAGGAGAATTTGGGATGCAGTTGGCGCCGTTTTTGATCGCGGTGGCTTGCGATGGTTGTCTTCATGTATTGACCCTGCTTGAACAACACCGGTTGCTAGGTAGGCTAAATATGACCTTTCGCCGGGCTTCGTAAATTCCTTTGGCTTATTTGCAGATTTCTTCATACACAACGGTTGTCTAAATATCAGTAATGTCTGTTGAGTGAGAATGTCTGTTGAGTGAGGCAGGCTTATTGATGTCTTTGGCCTCTTAAGTATGCTGAATATGATTAAGATAACTAACTCTGAGGGCAGAATATAAGTATAGAACTATTCGAGAGTCTCTGAAGAGTCCAAACCAGCCAATTGATCGGACGCATCTTTATTGGTGTCGATCAACCTAAACTTAAGGCCGTCGCCTAGAAAATTCTCGCCATTGGAACCAGAGGCTCACTAGCTGTGTCCAAGCATGAGATAACATCCCCTATCGTCTCTGTCGCTCACTTTTCGTTGGATATTGTTAGCGTATTCAGACAAATGTCATTCTCGTGCCTCCGGTGCCTCGCGCTCAAGTCAGACCGGGGAAAGAGAAGGCCTGCATGTGGTGCGTAGCGCATCAGAGTAGCTGCAAGGCTGGCGAGGGCAAGACTGTGTGCCCAAATTGCGTTTGTCACCTAAACACTTGCAATGTCAAGTTGACATGGATTTATATACCATATCAGGGCCACAAAGTGACATTCAGCCAGCGCCTAGCAATCCGCTTGAGATTCTTTTCCGGCACCTACGGGGTCTCGCTAAGGATATAATCAGGATGTGTTAACCACCTTAGAGTGCGTTTCCAGGCCAAAATGAAACCTTCCCTTGAAGCCTGTGCGAGTCGTTGCTTTGTACTTTGGTCCGAAGATGTCCAAGGCCAAGTGCGTAAATCCCAACTGGTATGGTACCTGTACCCCCGGTTTGACCGTTCATGGTCTATCATTGGCATCTCTTGAGGTGTATTCCGCCGGTAATAGGTAGAGGGAGAAGGTCGAATGGTAGTTCACACGGGATGATGGAGACTAGTCGGCACCCCGAATGTGACCGGAAGCAAAGGCAGTACAGACCCGTTGGTTATTTATCAAATAATTGATGAATCTGAGAGCATTTATTGCAAGATAACGGCATTTATACGAAGCTGTTGTTGGTAGAAACGCCAACGTCGTGGACTTTCATCACACCGACAATGGCGAAAGCAAGCTCTATAAAACAGCCGTGTCTGATCGGTATAACTGATTCCACAATGCATTCGCGTTGTCATGATCGTTCGCCGATACGAACCAGTTTCAAAGATATCGTGATCTTGGGGATTGCCTCCACCTTGACTGACCTCGGATTGCGGTTTACCCAGGTATTCATCGTCACCGCCGAGATGGTATTCATCCCACACACTCCGCGAGTACCTCCATCATGTAGCCACTCGTATTTTCCTGTTACTCAAAACAGCACCAACAACGTGACACAAGGGCCCACATTCGACTCCATGTCTGAACAACATGCGAGTGAACTCATTCTCTGCGGTACAGAATACAGAGTATCCCTCGCGAGCTCTCTATATATCATTCTGGTGCTCAATACCACCAAGATTCCGCCCTTTAAAGGCAGGTATACGCCTCATAGCCGAGTTTTCCTCAGACGCAATACCATCTTGTTTTGTTCGTAGCCGGTGGCAGGCGTTAGACTCGTCAGGTGTCTGAGCAACGTCTACGACATCGCTCGCTCGTAACTTGGTCGCAACACTCAACCACGAATGGCAATGAATCGCTTCTATCGTTCGTGGCTTTCCTTGAGCTATTCCAACACATACTCGACTGGCCCTCATGCAGAAGTCGAATGCTTGAGGCAGTATGTCATGTGTCATGAACCGGAACGTCATCAGCTTGATGGTGAGGTAAAAGCCAGTGGAAAGTAGACGCCAAATTCGAAGGAGAAAAAATCATTCCCTTGTCCAGCTCGTCCAGAGAATGCACCGCCAGGCACGCCTTTATACAAAATGTAGGTAACTAGACCATGATCATCTCATACTAAGACAGCAGCAAAGATTTTGACCGTGGCCCGCAGCAGGATCAATCGGCGGAATCCTATAAGTATCAGAGACAGCGTACTCTTCCAGACACAAGCAGAAACATGTGGTGATCGCAATCTCGAGTTCTGCGGCTGGTAAAGCGGGAGAAGATGATCCCACTGTCACAAATTCCATTGCTTAGAAGATCCAATCCACCGTTACATGACGGCATAACCGCAGCCTCTGTCTGGTTATCCATCGAGAATACAGCCACGACGATGACCGCCAGTGGTTGAGAACCGGAAGCGTAAATGCCTGGGTGGGCGTCGATACTCGGTCCCTTGCGCGTGATTTGGCAATCTGAGCAGTTCTGATTTAGCAAACACAACACTGCAGCCCACGACATTCTTCATTTTGCAGAGGCAAATAGACGTGTAAAGGAGGATCAAATTATACTCTAAGCTAGATTCAAATGCAACAAAGTTGAGTGCAAAGGGAGAGCAAGGGAAGCGCAGGAAAAAGAAAACAACTTCAAAGCATACGAGAAAAACAAAAATGAAATCGAGCACGAGGATTCGAACCTGGGCTCTCGAGGGGATAAGCATGATCTCTGTGTTCAGCTGGCATACTAGTTCTACCATACTGGGCATATTCACGGCCATTTATTCCAGCTCGGTTGTTGGGAATTCTCGGGCACTAACCTCCATATGTACCCGGTAGCGCTCCAAGGTGAAGTCCAAGGTGAAATCCAAGGTGAAAATCCAGGACGGCTGCCTGAGACTCTAGGCTGCATTTCGGGAGGTGAAATCCACTCACTCACCCTTGGTCTACTAATACCTGACTTCTGTCGTCCTTTTCTCACATTCGCTCTGAAGACGGAGGACTAGCCACGCCCCGGTCACACCACGGACCCTTCACACATCACACAGGCAAGTGTCGTGAACGGCAGCAAGGATTGGCTATAAAAGGAGGACGCAACGCTGTGCTGCAGAAAACCTACGGTGGTATCCCTGAAAAAAAGACGACCGATCGAAGACGGCGAGAAAACAAATACAGAAGACCATTTCCACCCACCTCCCCAACGCCGCCGCCCCCTCAGTTTACGCTCAATGACCGCGAATAAGGGAAAACAAGGTGAGAGTAGAATGAAAAGCCAATGGTCCGAATATTCTCGCATCCTGCTCGCTAGATACCTGAAGAGTGGGAAGTAGAAGGGGGGAGCGTTCCAGCCGCACGAGGACGCAAGCTATATATGTGCCCAGGATATGCGTGGTTCATATGTACGGTCCGACCAGGGTGGCGAGAATGTACAGAGCGAGAGATGGAAGATCCGCCAACGCCATGATGCTTTTTTTGCTTTTGGAAACACGCTAAAGCGAAGAACTACGACGGCGGGCCGTCTACTCGTCGTCGAAGATCTCGTAGCAGTTCTGTAAGATCGTGTCGACAACCTTGATCTGCCAGCCAGCGTCGGCAATGCTCGTGCTCGGGTCGGTGCCCATGACGGTGGGACCGAAGATGACGGCCAGATTGTGCGAGTTCATGCGGTTGACGTGGGAGTTGTCCATGACACGGTGGAGGTGGAGGGTGAGAGAGCGCAGGGTGGCGTAATTGGGGTCGGGGAGGCTGTTGATGATTGCGTGCAGCGAGTCGCGGCGGACAATGTCATCGTCGTGTTCTGGCAGTGTTAGATAGGGAAGACATGGGGACATTGGTGAAACTTACTGGCTGCCTCAATCAACTCGCTGTGATGCTCCGTAGTAAGCAAGGGGTCAGGTAGATCGCGGCAGAACTGCTTCAACAGGCCCGTAACACTATTGACGTCGTGGTAAAAGTTCTCCGGATTCCTGAAATCAAGCGCAGGGTTGCTGGAGTCGGTATCGAACATGGTCTTGAGCTTGTTGATGTGCGTCAACGAACCAGACTGGCGGTAGATGCCCTCAACGCCAAGACCGTAGAGGTCCACTGCCTGGATACACTGATAGACGACCATAGGCACGGGCAGACCGTCCCGCTCATACAGGCGGGACAAGGTGAGCCCGAATACGGGCCTCGCGGGGTTGGGCGCTGGTGCCGAGTTGTTGCCGGCAAGAGGAGGAGACTGCCTGTTATACGCTTGGTATTGAGGAGCTCCGGGAGGCGGCCCTTGGGCAGGGTGTTGCTGCAAGGGGTTACCCTGCTGCCGCTGCTGAGGTGGCTGCTGGTACTGGCTTTGAGCCGGCGGGGTGGGCTGCTGTTGCGGAGGGGGCGTCTGACTCTGCGAAGTCTGGAAGGGCAAAGCCCCGAGCTGTGGCGGGCCCTGAGAGGCAACGGTGCTGCCGCCGCCATTGTACCGCGATTGCAGAACTCCAGAGTTGCGGTTGGCCTGGAATTGCTGCTGCTGGCTGGGCTGCTGGTTCAGCATGTTGCTAGTGCTGAAGCTACGGCCATGCTGCTGCGGCTGAGGGGCGGACTGCTGCTGAGACGAAGGACGCTGTTGTTGAGCTGCCGGCATGCTAGGCGGTTGGAAGCTCGACGG
Source organism: Colletotrichum sp. SAR11_59 (assembly GCA_025328345.1). Lineage (NCBI taxonomy): Eukaryota > Fungi > Ascomycota > Sordariomycetes > Glomerellales > Glomerellaceae > Colletotrichum > Colletotrichum sp. SAR11_59. The sequence continues at coordinate 9,248 of JAKMXC010000693.1, forward strand.
GGACTCAGCGGGCGGTTGAAAGTTGTTTGGCCTGGCGGGAGGCGGCATTTGCTGCTGCTGCTGGTTCTGCGCAGGCGGCGGACCGCTCGGCGTCATCTTCGGCACGTTGGAGACCGAGGCATTTGGTTGGTGGCTCATGTTGGGATTGCGAGGTGTCGCCAAGATGGGATTCTTCTCGTACTTGATCTCGTTGTTCGCCGGTAGCTTGGAGTGGTGGCTCATCAGAACGTCGCTCAGGTCCTTCTCGTTGTTGATGGCCATGACGGCCTCGCGGAGACTGCGCGGTCCTCCTCCAGAACCCTGTCCCTTGAGTGGGCTGATACTAAGGCCGTTGCTCAAAAGGAGCTTCTCGCTGAAGGACGCTGCCAAGATGTTAGCTCAAATTGGCCAAGATGATCAACATCACCTACCAAATTTCTGCATCTGAAGTGCCAGCCCGGCATCTGTGTCCCTAACCAGGTCCTGGAGCGCAGCAATAGCCTCGGGTCTTGTCCTCGCAATCAACTCGGCCTTCTCGCTCTGCAGTGTCTGAACCTTGGCCTGGTAGTCCTGGTCGGCGGCTTGTGCCTTCCTCAAGAGGTCCTCCTCGTGTTGCGGCCCCGACTTGGCCTTCAAACTGAACATCTTTCCACTGTTCCTGCTGGTGTCGCCGGTACGGGCGCGGTCGTACTCCTCAGCCAAACTGTCGTACTTGGCCTTTGACTTGCGCATGGCGGCCTCGAGGTCTGCCACGCGATGCTCCGCCGCCAAGCCGTTCGCCTTCCATCCTTTCCGGCTGCGCTCGGCCATGGCGGCCATCTCGATGAGGTCGTCGTGCATTTGGTGCAGTGAAACGGCAAACTGGATACCGTTCTCGGCCATGCGCTCGTGGATGTACATCATTTCGGTGTAAGCCTGGGCAAAGGAGCCTTGCTTGTGTTCGGGCTGGTGCATGGTCTCCTGGCTCATACGGGACAGCTTCTTCATCGCGGACGCGTGTGTTTCTTCGATGTGTGATCGCTTCTTGAGGAAGAGGGCGAATTCCTGGCGGGGTGTGCGTCAGCGGCCGCAGCGACCTGCGAATGGAACAGCGTTGCTCACCTTTGCAGACGCGATGCTCGCCTTGAGTTGGTTCAACATGGTTGAAACGCCAATCTGCATGCTTGTCAGCGTCCGGATTGTGGGAATACGGCATGCGGCCGCCTTACATCGGACGACAGGACTTCTTGGACCTGGCGCGAGATTTCTGGGTTGGGCGCCGAGGGTGTCTCGGCACTGGCGGCGGCGGCGGCAGCGGAGGCGCCGTTCGCGGGGCCATTTGCGCCATTCTGTGGTGGTGTTTCTGTGTTTCCGAGCGACATGCTGCTCGTTCTATCGCGCTGCTCTTCGTTGGTTGCAGGCAGGTTGTCGTCGGAGGGGGAGCGGACGTCGGCCATTTTGAGGGATCGGGAGAGTTTGGCAACTCGGCGCAAGTGTCACGGAGTGGTAATACGAGGGTTCGGGGCTCCAGTGGCGACGGCGGGAGGCTTGAATCGGGGGATTGGACAAGGAAGTTCCAAGAGGTCGGTGGTTTCGAGCGTCGCACGTGTGATTGCTCAATATGCTGTGTGGTGGTGTAGTCTGTGTTCGCCGAGGTGGCAGTCTCTGGTCGAGGCAGGTTCCCGGGCGCTGGCTCTTTGGGAATCTGATCAGGTGGAGAGGCAGGGGGTGAAACGGGGGAGATTCATGCGAGAAGGGAAGCTCGAAGACGGGAAGGATGGGTCGTCCAATGTGACTCGTGAGTACGGGGAAGTGATGGGTATCGTGTGGAAGAAATGTGGCCTCGAACGGTGCACACGGATGAGCGCGGCGAGAGGTGGTGGTGGTGGTGGTGTGCTGTGTGTGTCGAGCTGCAGTGACCGGGGAGCACGGAGGACGGAATAACGTGGGACGAGAGCGACGAGGATGAGGACGAGGACGAGGGGGTAAAAGGCCGCTAAGCAGCTCAAAGACAGCCGGGGCGACGGGGGTGGCGCCTGAGGGGAGCTGTGGGTGATGGCGAGTGGGCTGGACGAGGGTTGCTCTGCTTGGTACCTTACCTGGAGCCTGGAGGCGGCAAGGCAAGGTACGTCAGGGTCCAGCGACCACCAGACAAGAGTCCGGACAAAAAGTCTACAGAGACGGACGGACGGACGGAGAGAAAAAAAACAGAGAAAAAAAAAAAGAAGTTGATCTGGAAGCAGCATGGAATCTGCAATGGAATGTCTCGGGTTCGGAAGACGAGACGAGACCAGACTACTGTGCCTTAACCTTAGCGCAGCCAAACTCCTACCGCAGTACTACTAAACTCTGAGAGCGAGGAAGCTGCTTCCGCTGTTCCCTCTGCACGTCGCACGGACAACAACGTTCAAGTCAGGTCTTGCAGATTGACATTGGATGCTGCTGCAGTCAGCCCAGCTGGGAGTAGCTGTTGCAGCTGCAGTTGGGCAACCGTGGTGCGCTTTCGTCCTGTTTGCTCGGCAGATGCAAACGGAACCTGCAGCCAGCCTTGCGAGACAAGACAACAGGGCACATTGAAGCGAGCTGTGTTGGTTAGCTCAAATATGTCTGGCAGTTTGCGACGCGCGGATTCGGAGGCGAAGCACCACCGAAGAATGCTGATATGCGCCGCCAGAGCTGCGACACAGCCCAACACGTAAGATGAACTACATGGACCATACAAAAACAGAATTACAGACGAATATCATTGTGTGCGTGTGTGTGCAGGAGGGCATAACCAATTGCTTCCTTGATCGGGCACCAACCTCATGAACCCGCATCTATGAATAGCGACAGATAAACATCCATGGTCCAGCAGATCGCGCGCCCTCATTCCAACTCCTCCACTCTCCAGGCTAAAACAACTCATCGAACATTTTAGAGTGGTTCCCATCCGCCAACACCACAGACCTCGCACCACCACCGCTGCCAATCGCGGGTGTCCTACTCCCCTTCGAGTCTAGCCCCCTTCAGTTGAGAGCTGAGCACAGCCACCGCTGAAGAATTCGGGACCCGCGTGGGATGGCCCGTCATCATCTGCATTGCTGAACGACACACACGCACACAAACCTGAAGCAAGCCGCACGGAACGGGGGAGCCAAGCAAGATAGCAGACAAGCGCAACACAGACAGCAGTGTGTCGCAACAACGAACCAAAGCTTCTCCAACTTGATGATCCTCTTCAGCCCAGTGACACCTCGCTTACTCCGGGAAGCCAAGTCCAACCCAAATAAACTTCGCAAATCTCACTCACGGTCCTGTTCGCTCCCGGCCGCAGTTTAATTGCCATCAGGACGACCCTGAGTGGGACCGTATTCCAGCTTAAGCCTGCCTCCAGGGCTCGTATTCCGCGACTTTTGAGTTGCAGCGCTCGCAGTTATTATCTGATCAACCCGGCTCAGGCTGCCGTAACTATCATCGTGTGCTCAGTCCTCTGTCTCGACACCTCAACCCACCAAGCTCTACAGGCGTCACACATACATCATGTTGAGGCGCCACGTCACGTTGCTCAACGCCAGCAACCTCCCGCGCCTCGCCAACCTACCTTACATGCCTTAATGCAGGCTCCCGTCAATTCGGCAGAGCGAACCGCTGCAGCTTCACAAATCTCCAAACCGGCGTCGTCCTCTTCCTCTTCGTCCCAAAACCGCCCCCTCGACGTCGATCTTGGTTAAACTGTATCAGCCCCCTTGTCCCAGAACCCCGGCACCACCACCACAACCACCAGCAGACAAGCACTAAACCCCCGTCTTTCTCAGACCACAGAACCACAACGTTCAGACCACTGCAACCGAACAGCTTAAACGGTTCGAATCCTCCTCACTTACAACCCACCCCCACTGGCTCGGCACTTTTTTTTTTTTTTAACTTCTCGAACAACCCAACACTCGCCTCACTTAACCATGTTAGCTCACAGTCCCGTTCGTCTAGACTAACCGCATAAAAAAGGTGACAGCTCACGGCCCCCAGGTGGCGGTCGTGGATCCAAGCGCCCTGCAGCAGCCGCTAGAGAATTAGAGCAGAGCCTCAAGAGCCACTTAGGAGTAACCTTATGCTCTAGCAGATGGATTAGGGTACAGAGGGTTCATAACCTGCGTGAAGTGTCTTGATTAATCTATCTACGAGCGCTGGGCATGCCTGGCTACAAAAACGTGCAGGCGATCCCTTACGTGACATTGGCCAAGGGCCGACTTCCGTCTCGCGAGAGCGGCTGGGACCAAAAGATAACATCCGTCAATCAACATCCTAGTCAACCTTGTGGTCTTTGGCCATACAAAAACTCCGTAGGATCGCGTCGGGCGGCGGTGAAGCATCACTCTCTGAGCGAACCATCGGTAGAAAGGTCTGATCTGTGTCGAGACGAGATGTTTTTTTTTTTTTTTTATCCGAGGCAAGTTTGATGTCCCAGTGACGGCCTCGAGCATGAGTCGTGCCCTGCCTTCGGGTCGATGGAGTATAATTAAGCGTGGCCCGTCGCCAACTTCGTGAGCTGTCATCTCTCCGATATTACCATCTCGTGTTTGTGGACGACTTTTTCGGGACACTTGGGACTTCTTTTGAATTTCTTGACAATGAAGGCTATGCTTTGCATCTCTCGTAGCTTGAGTATCCCATATCATCCGACCACTGAGTGAAAGAGGCGACCAGCGAAGGACTGATCCCTCGGTTCGTTTTGAGGAAAATCGTCTCGTACGGATGGACGCTGAAGCCGAAGTATGCTCCTTCTCTAAGAGTATCTTGAACATTCGGCATAATGGAAGCGCAGTATGTCTCGGGATCGGTGTCTTTGTGGAAGGACGTCAGCATGGCGTCGGCCTTGTAGCCAGCCTTCGTAATGATCGAGGTGCTTCCTATCTCGGCGTGGACAGCCTGGTTATATTCGTCGTAGCAGCCGCTCAGCCCAACACCGTCGTCTGGAGTGCCCCAGTAATCTGATTCGGAAGGCTTGCTCAATTCCGGGTCGAGGAGTAGCCCCATGCCGATCGTGTCTGTCGCCCAGATCATGGATTGAACATGATATCGAGGGGAACAGTTGACAGTCATTCCAACAAGCTACGTGCCACGTCAATTAGGCTGGGATTCAGATGAAACAGCGAACCAATCAAATCGATTACCTTGACTTCATCTGTAATAAGATCAAGATACAAGTCGGACCAACAACTCTTACTCCAATATGGAAGGAAGGGACCCCGTATGCTGGCGTTCATGGTGATGAACCGGTCGTACTTCTTCCATAGATTGTGTGACCGCAGAACCTCTCCCATGGCTCCCAAGTCGAAGCAAGTGTTGTTCCTACTGACGACCCGAATATTTGGTTCTGTGCGTGGCACCATCTCGCTCGCATCCGTCTCACCATTGAAAATGAAGACGAAATCAGCAGCCGAGTGCAAGCCATGCTCGATAAAAAAGCGGATGTTCTCTCGTGCTTCGTCGGATTCGTAATACGTATAAAGTACCAAAAGTCGATTTGGCGATTTCGTTGTGTCCGGTGTCTTTGGGGGGATGGGAACCTCTGCATGAGGGTCCTGGTAAACCGATTGCCCAAGCGATCCATACTGGTAGAAGTCAGTGGTGAATCATGAGCCACGTACTCGAGACCGTGAACATACTAACGACTCTGTCGGCAAGGTAAGAAATAGCAGGGCTGCGGCAATCACCAAAATCATGATTGCGCGGTAGGCAGCAACTCGATAACCAATGGTCGAGAACATTGGAACGACCAGATAGCCTCTGGTATTTCCCCAAAAAGTAAAAAAAAAAAAGAAAAAAAAAGAGCCCTGACAGAAAGAAGTATATCACATGCGGCGAGGGTGCAGAAACGCAGCCTACATATGAGCTTTCGATCTGAAAGATCCCCGACCATACCACGTTACCTATCGCTAGCGGGCATTCTTTCCTCGCCTCCTTTTTTTCTCCTTTTTTGCCCTTCCTTTTTTCTTGAACAAATTCACTCAAGCGACTAGCCACGCCATGAGGAAAGTGCGCTCACTAATCTAGACACCAGAAAGGGGGCATTCTTTTGCCTCAACTTTCGAGACGGTACATAGCTTAATATGCCCTTGGAAGGGGCGTGTGGCTTGCCGCGGAATGAATGATGTCCGATCCAGCCATCAAGAATCGTACAATACAAACCTTGAATGTTGGCTAGCGTGGTACTTCGTTAGAAGACTGTCTCTCTTTAGCGCCTACTTCTGTCTGTAGGAAATATTCTTTTGTCTTAGAGATAACGAGGCGATTCAGATAGAGGGTATAATAAACTTCCAAGGATCGTATTATATTCTTCCCTTCTAACTTTCCCTTCGCAGTTTGCCGCCTGGAGGCGCACCTTGTTGACTGCCGTATGACTGTCACGGGGAAATATTCGGAGGGCTAGGATGGCACACAGAGAAACCTCTATGGCCACCTATGGGGGCGTATGAATTCTAGTTTATGCGAGACTACGAGTGGAAGATGGTGTTAACTGGTTTGCCAGGAGAAGAAGGGTCAGCATACTGTGCAAAGAAACATATACCACCGCCCACCGCTATCACCCAACACATACACAGGGGAACCAGAGAAACAAGGGAAACAGAACCTGATAATTCTTGTGCTGTCGTTAATCAAGGGAGGGATAGACTCCACCAAGTGATTGCCAAGGGAGCTTTTAGTGAACCCCGGCCGCCCTGAATTCTTTCCGCACCAACAAGGCGTCAATCGAGGCGTAAATAAGCACGCGATTCCCATTCCGAATCAGTAAATTGATTCTAGATTCATTAGTGGCCATGCCGGGAGACAAGTGAGGAATGGCAGCACGACAGCCTCATGCCAAATGCGATTGTGTGTGGAAGCCCGACAAGGGAGCTGAAAAAGAGAGGACTTAGGAGACGGCTGACAGCACAAAGAGGCGCGCCCTCCGTCGCGCCATCTGATTACAGTCCTGGCTTCAAATAACAAGAAGAGACATACAAGAAGTATAAGAGAAGTGGGCTTAAAGCTCGAGTGGGATCGCCGAAAAAAATCCATGATCTGATTGCATAAAGTATCAATCCATTTACATGTATTGCTGACGCATTCGCCTGGTTACTGTCCATTCTCTCTCCAGTTCACTTGTTCTTACCATGGTCTCCATCGTGGGTTTCAAGTTGACCAGTAAGCATCCTTTTTGGGACCATGGCAAGTTTAAGCGGAAGCATCGCACTCAATTGATAATCGTCGTCGTTTTCATTTTGCTACTGACAATCTGGAAGATATTCAAGGTATGACTTTGTTGGATCGACCGGTCCTTCTTTTGCAACCCACTGATATATTTTGATCCAGGAAAAAACCTCGGAGCACAGCGGCTACCTCGCAAGGCGTGGTGGTGTTCAGAATGTCCTTGTCGGAGACGATTTCTACACCTCAGATGCTCTCAGTGCACGTCAACTCCGAGAAAGCAGCAACGTCGCCGTCATCATCGAGACGGACATCACAAAAGTGCCTAATCTGGTGCCCATCGTACTTCATTTTGCCATGGTGCTGGGACCTACCTGGCCGGTAGTTCTCATGACACTTGAAGCAAATTGGAACCCTCCCGACTCTCCGGCCTTCAAACGCTTGATGGACGACAATCAAATACGGGTGATATTCCTTCCGTCAGAGACAAGCTTGTCAGAGCACCACTCGGTTTCTGTGTTCCTCACATCACCCTGGATTTGGGAAAAATTGTATTCCTTTAACCGAGTACTGTTGTTTCAAGCGGACAGCATGATATGCTCCAAATCTCCAATGCAAATCGAGGACTTCTTCGAGTGGGATCTGATCGGGGCCCCCATCGCTCCTCAATTCGGCCATGGTTACAACGGCGGCTTGTCGTTGCGTAACCCGAAGTTGATGTTCAATATTACCAGTGATCCAGACGTTGCTCTCGGTGCAAACGAATTCGAGGATCAGTGGTTTGACGCAAAAGTCAGGGAACGCAGTGGGAAGTTGCCAACCCCGGAGCAGGCCATGAAGTTTGCAGTGGAGACCATGTACCACGATAAGCCTTTGGGATATCATCAACCACACCGATGGCAACAGGGAAATTTGGACGAAATAGCTGAGTGGTGCCCAGAGATTAGTTTATTGCAAGGAGGTGGTCATTTTTTCCGGTAGGCAATCAGTCGGGCTGCAATAATAAAGTTAAGTTAGTTAACAGGATGAAATATGTCGTGACATTTTAAAACAGTTCTCTGGTTGCTACCTTGCACAGGATCGGGCACGGAGAGTGGTGAGGGTATCGCGATTTAGAACGACTTCTGCTCCCCACTCCGACACCCTATGTTTTTCTTTTCTTCTTTCTTCCAGAACCGCGCTGTTTGTGCAGCGCTCTATTTCCTGCTCAATTTTCACCATGTCTGTTATCCAGACCTGAACCTATGAGCATTAAAACATGCATCTCTTAAATGAACAGGGAACCTAAAACCTTAAAACTACCGTGGGCAATAAAGGGATAGAAATCATCCGTGTATCCTCAAGATAACTGACACAACCAGTATCAATCATGCCGAAGATGCATTCCAGCACCCATCCAATCCCGAACTCGTCGGCCGACTTGGCTCCATCCAAGGAACCCCTTCGTTCGCTCCTCGAATCCTCTCCCAGGGAGGAACGAATGCAAGTCGGTTGTGTGGGAACCCACCCGCCTCGCCTCATCAGCACTCGAATGGGAAATGGTCTCTGCTACCAAAAGCATCATGCTCCCGACCGATGTGCCGCGGAATAACAGAGATCTGATATAACACACCATCGTCGTCGCCAAACCACCTTCAGACGAGCGGGTGCATGATCACCCCAGCAGAGCGTATGCGCATAGGGTACACCACAGACGCCAGCTAATGCAAGCAAGCAAGCCCTGGTTCTCCCCTCACTTGCAAAAACCTTCGAGGATTCAGGGCGCAGTCAGTCAGCCAAACAGCAGGTTCGCATATCGTGAACCACCCGCAGAAACGCCCGTCATCTAGCAGCGGCGGCCCACTACATGCCGAGCGTGACAGCCGTCATCGTCTCATGTCTCTCACATCGTGCGGCACTCCACGCGCAGGCATTACATTCAGCAGTGAGATGTTGGCGATCACGTCTGAACGACAAACCGGCTCTCGCCTCACTATCCGATTCGTCTTCTATGCCATTTCCATAACATGGTCGGCCTCTCCCAGTATTACGCCGTTCCGGATTCCCACGGGACTTCACCGCCGGTGTTTCTCAAAAGCTTCGCGCCCTTTAGACCCTCTGCATCAGCAAATGCGTCCTCCCCCTTACCAAGCATCCTTCCATGATGACCAACCCTTCCCACATCCTCAGAAAAACACCAGGTCCAAATGCCTCTTGTCGTCCGTGTACCTCTCCTTCAGCTCCTTGCGCGACAGCCACCTCGCAAGCGGCATCATCGTGTCCTTCATGTCCATCACCCCGCGCTTCTTCGAGTCAATGTGCGACGCATCAACCACCACGCGCTGCACCTTGTCCAGGCACAGCGCGCCGTTGTCCGCAAGCTCCATCAGCCGCGCCGGCGTGCCGACCGCGATGCCCGTCCTCGTGCCCTGGAGGAACTTGACCTGCTCCTCGACCTTCATGTGTTTTGCAAACTGTGACACTCGTTAGTGAAACCGTCGTGATTAACAAAACAAGGAGAGACCAAAACTGACCAGCTTCGCCACGGTGCTCTTCTTCGTCTGGAACCCCCTCACGGCCCTCACAATGTCCGCCGCCCTCAGCCCCGCGCCCGCGACGATGATGGTGTGCGGCGTGCCCTTCTTCTCCGGCGCCGTGGGCAGCTTCTCCGGCTTCTCGGCGAACTTTTCCAGGAACGCCGCCAGCTTGTCCGTGGACCGGGGTTCCGTCCATGACGTGGTGTCCTTGATTGCGTTTGCTGCGTGTGTGTGTGTGTGTAAGCGCTGGTACATTCTCTACCTCTCCCCACGTGAGAGGAACATGAAGTGAGTGAGAAGGACACAGAGAAAAACTCACCTGAGAGGGACAGATCGGAAATCTCGACGGGGCTGAGGTCCGTCGCGAAGCGCGCGAGCTTCTGCGCGGTGTAGTCCGCTAGCAGCTGGTTGTCCATGACGGCGAAGGACTCGTTGATGCCCAGCTCCTCGTTGAGCAGTGTCTCGTCGACGGTGTAGGCCGACTTCTTCTTCTTCTTCTTGCGCTCGCCGTCCTGGTCGGGGGCCGCCGCTCTCTTCTTGGAGTTGGACATAGTTTGGATTATCCGGGGAGGACTTTCTGGCTGTTGTGGTTTGGTTGAGTGACGAGGTGAAGTGGAAAATTGCAGGTCGAGGATGGATATCGGAATTTTGGTGAGAGTCGTTGTATGAGACTGAAGGTGTCGCCGCTGAGACGAAAAATTCAGATCCATGTCGGGAAAAAGTCAGTTTCGCACTGTGGGACCACGCATCCGGGGGGTTGGAGCGTGGGCCAGACCGCTGGACTTGACCGCTACAAGGTGCACAGTGCGGCAGATAGGGAGGCTAAAGCGGCCGGTGACATGCCGTGGCAACTCGACTTCGTGGACTCGACTTCATGTTGGCGACCCCAAAAATCTCACAAGAAGGCTTTTCTTATATGTATAAAAATCTAGATGACTCCAGATAGTGGTCATACGGATGAAATAGTTTTGGAATGAGGAAAAAAGCATGGACACCTTGGCTAATAAGTAGTCTACGTATACATGACCACCACCGTCTAAGCCTGCCATATGAGAAGTAGATGCGCAGATATTCCGTACGAATGAGCAGCATGCCCGGGTCGACGAAATATCAGTCTGCTCTTTGCATCCGGGGCTAGACCGTCATGGCTCTCATAAAAGCATTAGAAATTTCACCATCTGCGTTTCCCGTGTATACACAACTATATTCTCTACGTTTGCCACATGCTTGAAGATAAGAAAGTTAGCAAGAGAATAAGTAATAACAGCAATGACTTGATAAAAGCCGATGAGAGGCAATGAGAGAGAAGACGACAATGGCAAAGACAACAGAGAATACAGTTGCTACACCACAATCAAAACGCGTCATCTCTTCACTGCACCGGGGTTCACATACCAGGCCCTTGTGCTCGCTCCAGTGTCTTCAAGCACTCGCAACGACAGCCTCAATTCTCACCAGATAACCGCAGAATGTATAACACCGGCAGGTATCAGTACCTCCTCATTTGCCAACAGGACTACCCATGCAATGCAACCACCTCCAAAAAAAGCCATGCATCACCACAAAATCCCCGCCGCCGCCGCCGCCGCCCATCCTCCGGCGCGAAATCCCTACCGGAACCGCTGGTCCCCACACCCAGGCCGCCGAACAGGCCGCATCCACCACCCCCCCTTTCAACCTGGTGCAGCGTGCCTCCGACCGCCTCGGCGGCCCCCACAAAATTTTCACGCGCGCTGGGCTCTGGCGCTCCCTTATCCCCCCACTCCGACGACTCAGATAAGAGATTTTTTTGCCCAGCGCCGTCTCGTCGTCCGCCGGCCTACCTTCGTTGCGTCCCTCAACCCAAACCATTTTTCCTTACCAAAATTTCCGGGGCGGCATTCGCGTTTCTATACTCCACCAAGTCGGCCGAAACCGTCCTCTCGTAGACCCAATTCGTCTCTGAACCGATTGAATCACCCGCGGCCGGTTAAGACACCACAATGGCCTCCGCCGAACTCTCCAAGAAGCGCAAGCGCGCCGACGACGACGCCGCCACCGCGAAGAAGTCCAAGTCCGACAAGAAGGACAAGAAGGAGAAGAAGGAAAAGAAGGCCAAGGCCGCTGCGTCCACCGAAGAAGACGAGACCGCCGCCCCCGCGACCGACGAGTTCATCGCGCTCGAGGAGTCCAAGAAGGACAAGAAGGAGCGCAAGCGCAAGGAGAAGGAGGCCCGCAAGGCCGCCGCCGCTGCCGAGGAGCAAGAGGAGGCGGCAGATGTCTCGGCCATGGACGTCGACCCGCCCGCTGACGGCGAGAAGAAGAAGAAGAAGGACAAGAAGAGCAAAAAGGCCAAGACGGAGGAGGAGGAGGAGGCTGCTGCTCCCGCGGCAGAGGAGGTGAAGGAGGAGAAGAAGAGCAAGAAGGAGAAGAAGGACAAGAAGAAGGAGGCCAAGCCCGAGACGAACGGCGAGGAAAAGTCCAAGAAGAAGGACAAGAAGAGCAAAAAGACCAAGGAGGAGCCGACCGCCTCGGCACCGGCGCCGGCTGCCGAGGAGCAGGAGGAAGAGCCCGCCGAGGGCGGCAAGAGGGAGAAGTACATCGTCTTCGTCGGTGAGTCCATCTGCGACAGTCCCCGCGACCCCTCTCCAAATACTAACCAAGCCGCCCCCCAGGAAACCTGCCCTACACCGCGAACAAGGAATCCATCAGTGCGCACTTCTCCGCCTACAACCCCTCCGCCGTCCGCTGCCTCAACAAGGACAATAACCCCAACTTCTGCCGCGGCATCGCCTTCCTCGAGTTCTCCAACGGTTCCAACATGCGCACCTGCCTCGACAAGATGCACCACACCGAGTTCGACGACGGGCTGTCGCCCGCGCGCAGGATCAACCTCGAGCTATCGTATGCACTGCCCTCTCCCCTCTCTGTCTCTGTCTCTGCCTCAACGGACCCGTATGCTAACCATGACTCCTCTCGCACAGCGCCGGCGGTGGCGGCAAGAGCAAGTTCCGACGCGAAAAGATCAAGTCCCGCAACGTGCAGCTCGACGAGAACCGCGTGAAGCGCATGCAGAAGGAGGAGGAGTACAAGAAGCAGAGGGTGTCGGAGGGTGGCAGCAACACCCAGCAGGATAGCATCCACCCGAGCCGTCTCGCCTTGATGCACCAGTAATCAGTTGGGGGGTTTCCGCAATATGTATGATTCGTAATTAGCAGCAGGTGTCTGGGCATAGGCAGAGAGAGAGCTCTTGTATACACTCTTGACAGCTTCAGGCAGGATGAGGATTAGGATTCAGAAAAGTTTTTTTCTTTTTGTTTCAATGGCACGCAGGGCAATTCACACACTTTGGTCTCTAAGTCCTTTTTGTTTTGTTGCAATAGCTGCAGGTTCCAGTCTACATACCAAAGTGCACTTGCAATGACAATCAATTCTCAAGGCGAAGCTCGTATCCCGTCCCGACCCCAATATCTAGTTCCTCCATGAAAAAAGAAGTGTGTGTTTGTGACTGTGTGTGCTATCTACAGAAAAGCTTGGGATATCCTTTGTGTGATGAGATGCAAAGCTTGCCTGCTACCAACGATCCCCCCTCCCTGACATTTGCAGCAACTCTCTTTGATCTTTTCCGATGAGAAGGAGGGAAAAAAAGAGCGACGACAAAAAACCACCACCATTCCTCACACCGCCACACCTATCTGAAAGATACTCTCATGTCCAGCACACACAAACGCGGGCTGAGCAAGTGTGTAATAATCGGGGGTTGTTGCCGTCATCGCAGGCTATGCTTAGCTCGGCCGTCATGTGGGGTGCTTCCGAAAAGTATTGGTTGTTTCCTCCAAGATAAGCGCAAGGCGCGGGTCGAGCAACATGGTTGAGCCCTGACGGTCAGGTAGTGAAGATCGGTTCATGTAATCCACCCAGATACGCCGTTTCCAATGTTAAACCCGCAACGCTCAAGTTCAATTGACGTGTTCACAAAATCGTGCACTTGGACTTCTTCTTCTGCTGGGGAACAGGCCTGGGGTTGAGGACAGCACTGGGAGGAATTAGCAGGTTGGTGGTGGTAGGCTGTGATCATTGAGACGTACCGGATAGCCTCGTCGAAAACGCTCTTGAGATTTCTCTGCGTCAGGGCAGAGCACTCCAGGTACTTGTGTGCCTTGATTTCCTTGGCGCAGACCAGAGCTTGATCGTACGACACGGGCTCCATGCGCTTCTGGCGGAGAGACTCGAGGGTGTTGGGGTCTTCTCTCAGATCCAGCTTGGTGCCGACGAGGATGATGGGGATGTTGGGCGCGTGATGGTCGATCTCGGGGTACCACTGCGCATGATTAGTGCTGATCACCACGCAGTGAGGCTGCAGGATGTCATACCTTGGCCTTGACGTTGTCAAATGATGGCGGGCTGACGATGGAGAAGCAGATGAGGAAAACATCGGTCTGGGGGTAGGAGAGCGGGCGCAGTCTGTCGTAATCCTCCTGACCGGCAGTATCCCACAGTCCCAAGCTAATTGGCTTTCCATCGACCATGACACTCGCAGAGTAGTTGTCGAAGCTGTTCCGGTTGTCAGATTGAGTCTTGCCGTCGATCGAGGACGCAAGGCTTACACAGTGGGGATGTACTCGCCGGGGAAGGCGTTCGTTGTGTAGGAAATGAGCAAACATGTCTTTCCGCATCGTTAGCTGGCAGTCGGGAGATGCGATGCTGGTCGAGACTCACCTTTCCGACGGCACCGTCACCCGTCACCACACACTGAGATGATCATTAGCCTTTTGCTGCCACCGGGAGCTGTCGAGATGGCGATCGCGACGAACCTTCAGCGACTGAACTCCTGGCTGAGCCATTTCTGTGATATTTTGAAGAAAGCGTGATTCGATTCCACGACAGTGTCTAGCGCGAATAGAGTTCGCGGGTTAGGAAGGGCGGCGTCGAATTGGGAACCGATCCGAAAGGGGAGACGGCGAGATCAAGTGTGACGCAAGGTTGCTGAGTTGGAGGGACAAGGGAAAATGGCTGGATGTTTCTCGGCAGCAGCCCTCGGACCTTGGTGCTAGGAGCTCGCAATTATTGGTGTGAGCTATAGGATGGTCTGGTATAGTAAGGTGCGGGATGGCACGATGTGGGCGGCGACGAACGTTGTGTCGAACAAACGGAGCGGAATGCGTTGCAGGTGGTAGGGTGTCGATTGAGCGAGTCTCGAGCGGTCGGTCAGCGACGGGAAACGATGGCTCTGTGGGCGGTCGGTGGAATGGTGTGTGATGTCGAGGTGTGTGGTAGAGTAAGGTAGGTAAGGTGAGGTAGGCAGAGCAAGGAGAGAGGCAAGATGCAGAGCAGAGCAGAGCAGACACGGACTGCGCGGCAGCAGCTTCAGCAAAAGACAGTTGCGGAGTCTAAGCTCTGGTGGGTTCCCTGGGCTGCATAAAAAGTCGAGGTCAGAAATGTTTTGACACAGCGGAAGGAATTAGTGCCGCAGGAGGTGAAGCTGGAAGGGTGATAACGGTACCCTGTATATCTAACCTTCTTCTCAGGCAAAGAAAGTGGGGATGGGGGCAATTGGGAAACCTGAGGGAAGGGAAGTGGAGGGGGTCGGGGTGGGAAGCGGTTTAGGTAGAGTCGCAGCGCGGTAGGGTCGTCGTATGGTCCAGTCTGGTCTGGTCTGGTCCCCGTCTGCTTTGGGTGCTGACCTGGTGCGGTGGTGCGGTGCTGTGCTGGGTGTTGGTGGTGCTGGTTGGTGCTGATGCTTGGTGTTTGGCGCTGGTGGTGGCACTCACTGCACAGTACCTGCTGCTGCTGTCTGAAGTAGTGGCCGGGGCAGGCAGGCACAACCAGGCAGTCGATTGGGAGTGGGAGGAGGACGGGCAGGAAGGGGACAGGCAGGCGGGTAGGCCAGAGGGAAGGAGAGGCGAGGTTCACGAAGGATAATGGCTGGAGGAGAGAGAGAGGCAGAGAGGAGGGGGGATAGCTTACCGTTTGACAAGAGGGCGAGAATGACTCTGTTGTCGTGCGCAAGTCAGTTAGATGTTGGAGTTTGGCCGTTGTTGGAAAAAAGGACGAAGGGCAAGATGGATAGGTTGATGTCAAGAAGACAAAGGCGAAGCAGAAACAAAAGGCGAGAACAGACGCTTCGAGTGTGGAGGGGGAAAGGATGGGAGGGTGCTGCAGCAGTGGTGGTGGTGGTGGTAGTGGTGGTGGTTGGAGACGGCGACAGCGAGCAGACGGACGGCGGTACAGCCAGATGCAGTGCGGACCAGGTACAGAGGGTAAGGGGAGCACAGCGATAGGTACCCGGGACTGAAGGGAAACAGCCGTACAGACTGCTACCCAGGCAAAGTACACCCAGCAGAACTGCGTAGTACTTGCGGACCCAGGCAGGTTCGGGTTCAGGATGGCACGTACCGGTGTGCGGTCTGCGATGCGATGCGATGCGATGCGGGCAGCAAGGAGCTCCTGGCTGCAACAGTTTCGGCGTCAAGGCGCTTTATCCCAATGGGAAGACGAGAGGAGACGGTGGCGGCGAAACGATGATGGTGGTGGGCAGACAAACAGAGCAGCAGAGCAGCAGACGGATTGCTGTGCAGTCTGGTAAGGTATGGGGAAAGGGGGACCGGACGAATGATGCTGATGCAGATGCAGCCCGGCGGCAGAGGTAGGTACTTTGGGACAGTGAGTGGGTTGGACGTGGGAGAGGTACGTTAAGGTACCGTACTTCGTAGTGGATGAGGGATGCAGCAGATGCGGATTGTGGTGCACGAGGCGAGACGAGGCGAGGCGAAGATGAGACCAGCGGCGCGCTGATGACTGTTGCTGCACGGCACTGGCCTTTTGGTAAGGCAAGGCAGGGCAGGGCACGTAGCCACCACCCAAGGGACCTTATTACGCGGGCAGGTGAAGAACGGCGCTGGCACTGGACTGGTTGATTGATGATGATGATGATGATGATGATGATGATGATGATGATGATGATGCTTGCTTGCTTGCTTGGATGCTCGAAACCACCTTACGCAGTAATACTAACGTAGGTATTGGTCGGGACTTGGTATGACTTGGGATTGGATGCTGCGCTGGACTGGAAAAGGAGAAATGTCTCGATTGGTGATAAAGATCCGGCAGGCGGGCACGGTGCCGGAGCCAGTGTGCCAGGAGCAGGACGGGAGGGTGTGGAAGTGGATTTCAGGATGGGAATTGAATCTTTACGCACATCACATCCCACACTAAGGTACTGCTGCACCCTGAGTGGATGTCGATTGTGCTTCTGTGGCCCTGTGGATGCCGATAGTCTTAAGTGTGGATGATGTTGAAGCCGTTGAAGCCTGGATGGTGGTACGAGTAACGAGGACCAAAGCATGCGCCGACGTTCTGACAGCCTTGCTGAGCCTGCCAATTGCAAGGCATCTACGGATAACCTTAAGGCATCTCACCTGTGGAAGACGAGAGGCTGGTTGTGGTCCATGTGAATCAAATCAAAACCAGTGGTTGGAAGTCGCGGTGGAGGCCGTTCCTTCCTTCCACCTCAGTCGGTTGGGAGAACCGTAAGGCATCTCGAGGCGCATCCAGGCACAGACGCCGATGCTGGCCACTCAAAGCCGACAATGATGCTGACGATGCTGCAAGGAACTAACTAACCTTACCTTACCTCGCTTTGGTTCGATAGCGTAGCCTCTTAGCGCCGGATATCAAAGACGGGCGACTGGAATTGGCAGCACACGGACGGAGAAAAAAAACAGCAACAAATCACGGCATGAAGCTGCATTCTTGCCGGTTCACTGGCTGGCAGTCTCAGGCTCCTCCTCACTGAGAAAAGTATTCTACAAAACACTGGACCCCGCTGCTGCCGCTGCTGCTGCCACTGCACCGTCGCCCGTTCTGGGTCTGACTGCACTTGCAGTTGAGACTCGATCAAGATTCCGTCGCTTTGATTGGCTGCAAGTCAACGACAGCCATCTTGGAATGGACAAATGACGGTATCAAGTCTGACGGCGCGCGATTCGGGGATACTCAGCAACAAACCATGGAACAATACTGACGTTGAGACTGGTGCAGTGCGTCTGTGTGGCCTACGGCAGTCTACCACGACGGCTTCCACTTCTCGAAAGCTGTCCGATGATGGCCACCCAGGAGAACTCTGCTGTTCATCAGACCAAAGTGTGTTCAAGGTTAGCCTCTCGCAATGTGTTTCGCGCCAACCAGCTGTCATGAGATTTACGGGCCATGTGCGATGATGCAAGCCGACAGTGACACTGACAGACGCGATCCAGGAACACAACGACCTGAGTGGGTGGCAGTCCACGTACATAGTACGGCGGCAGCGAGGTGGTGTAAGGCAACACCAAGCAACAGGAGGCAATGGAAGCGCTGGTTGCAACATCCAGCATTCTGACTGCGAGCTGCCACTAACTGGACTGGTGGTCGCCGTCACTCTTCGGCCACGAGATCGGATGTGTGTTCCATGCGCACTGGTGAATGAGAGCCTCGATACTTGATCCCTGAAAGCCCCCCATCTATCAATCTTCACTCCTCCCGTTTGTCTGCCACTCTGCCAATGGCCGGTTTCTCACTTGAATCGGGGCGGACCACCGTTTCTGGGAGGCATGGGAGGGGCTTCTTTCCCTTCGCAGTGTTCTTGGTGGACTGTGGACATCCACGGCAGGGAGGCCAGCACCAGATAAGCGGGTCTGTGGCCCAAAGGGGCATGGCTCCGGCCCGTCCATCCAACTGGGAGACTTTGCGAGACTTGCGAGGGGTTGGTCGTGGTAACTGCCAGTCGCGCCAATCGCACCAGAAACATGTTAGCACCTGCCATGTGCTGCCTCCGGCTCGACGTCGCTTCAATGTTTCGACGACTCGTCGCCTCTGCTCTCCTCCTTTCTGCTCCTCTCCCAAGCCTCCTTTGTTTCTTGTCCGTCTCCATCGCTGTCTCCAGTCCACCACGGTCCATGGCCATCACCACCACCACCATTAGGACGGCCAACGAAAAATGTGCCATGTCTCCATCCCTTCTTTGCTGCTGGTTTGGGGGACTTCTACCAAGAGGACGGGGAGACGACGGGAAAAAAAAAAAAAAAAAAAAAAAAAAAAAAAAAAAACACCAAAAAAAAAAAAAAAAAAACAAAAAACCCCCCCCACAAAAAAAAATTGGTTGTATGAAAAAAAAATA
>JAKMXC010000694.1:0-27970 GCA_025328345.1 Colletotrichum sp. SAR11_59
CCCCCGGCGCGCCCCCCCCCCGCCCCGGCCGCCCCCGCCCCCCGCCCCCGCGCGGGGGGGGGGGGGGGGGCGCCCGCCCATCTGTGATGCTACACTCTTTTTCGTTGCGTTGCGCGTGAAGAACCCCGCCCATAAGGCACCCCTGCAGTTTCCCACTTTACGGGAGATCGCCGGCCGGCATCTGGAGGGTCTCCACACCGGAGCCGGTCCCCGCTCCGGATCACGACGCCGGTCTCTTTTTGTGCACGGTGAATTTGGCAACTCCACCCAAACGTCGACTCGACGGCGCGTGACTTTTTTTTTCCAAGCAGGAGAGTAGTGACACAGCAGCAAGGTGTATATATGTACGGCGCGCGAACCATTGTGGCGGTCACAAGATAAAAAAATAAAAAAACGTCTTCTGACATGTAAGCGAAGCTGGGCTTCACTCCAGCCCCGTAATTCACATCAGATAACAAATCATAAACCCTCCAGCATGGGCATGCCCACAAATCATACTGGCCATTGCACCGTGACGCCGCCCAAGTCCAGAAGGTTTGCTTGTGTTGGCTTGTAGAGTTGCTCACTCGGGTTGCCCACTAAGGTTGAATCACCCCCACGAGCAAACCAGATCTGTGTTTTCGGTGACTGGGCGGGTGGCCTTGTGTGGAGACCGGCAGACACATCAACTTACTGCCGTTCTGATTCTGAACTCAAATTGTCGTGACGTACTCCAGTCAGATACATTATTCACCAGAACAGGACTTTCATTCTTTCTCCCTCATACTAACCAAGCAAGCCATCTCCGGTGTCTGCAGGTTCTCTACAAATTGGGTGTTTCTCTCCCGCAGACTGCCAGGAATCCATCCGTTCTACGCATACAAAAAATGCCTCGCTCATAGTCATTGTTTCCGGCAAGTATATATCCAGCTCGCTGCGTCCTGGCAGAATTTTTCCCCCTTTACCCAACTCGACAGGCTTGAAGGTAACACTCCAGTTGACCAGCCAGTCGCAACTGACCAAGTCTGCTTCGTTTCGGCTTTTGCTTTCTTCCCTCTTTGCGAGTTTTTTCACATTAAAGGTAAGCTTTCTATTTCATTCTTCTTCCACTCAGCCTCTGCCAAGTCCGCTGCGTCTTGAGAGTGTCTTCTTTCCAGAGTCACCAGTCTCAAAGGCAAGCTTCCTATTCCCTTATTCTGTCAACCAACTACTGTCACTTGTATAACCAGCTCGATAGGAAACGTCCTCTTCCTCACCTGCCCATATGCGTTCTTGTCTGACACGTACATACAGTCCGCAGCAGACAGCCAGGATGAACACACAGCAGGGCCCTTGGACACAGCAGAGCATCTGGCCACAGCAGGGCTGTTGGCCGCAGCAGAGCTCTTGGCCACAGCCGGGCTCTTGGACACAGCAGGTCCCCTATCCACAGCCTGGCTCTTGGCCGCAGCCTGGCTCTTGGACACAGCAGAGCTGGTCACCGCCGGGTTGGACAGTGCCGAGCTGCTTTTGGCAACAGGTGCCTGTAAAATGCCTCGCCCACGGTCAATCAATGTGTCTTCCCTGCCAACAGTGGGTTCTTCGTCCCAGCCGGCCACCTCCCGTCCCGCAAATCATCACGGAGGGTCTCCTCCACGCAGTAAACCAGAGGCCAACATGTCGGCACTACGTCGACTACTGCTGCGAGAGGCCGGATAACTGTGATTTCCCCCACAGACACAATGAGCGCTCGCCAGCGCCTAGTTCGAAAGACACCTGCAGACACTGGTACAACAACAAGAGCCGATTGAGTAGGTGTGGGTACGGCGTGGAAGAGTGTGATTTCCACCACCCTTACAGAAAGCCAAATGAACGTCGTCTCCCCCTGGGCTCCTTTACGTGGAGGGGAACAACATACACCCCGACGATGGTGCCGCTAGGCTTCTCACCCCCGGTCATCTCTTCTCAGGTCAGCTATACCCAGGCCAGCTCTCCTCAGGTCACTTCTACCCAGGCCACCTCTCCCCAGCCCGCGGTCTCCAGCACCGTCTCTCAACCCGAGCGTTGGAGCCAACAATGCCCGCTCATGGACAAATGCCAGGACCGGAGGAACTGTCCCCATAGGCACCACGTCATTGCCCACGGCACCCGCCAGCCAAAGGCCGCCGAAGACCGCGCAGTTGACGAGAGCAGCCAGGCAGCCCAGGATGACGCCAGCGACAGTGAAGCTGGTCAGTCCGCTGAAGAAGACCAAGACGACAGTGACCACGACAGCCAATACGAAAGGCCACCGAGTCGTGGTTGCTGGTCAGACGTCAGTGAAGAGGAAAGACCAAGTCTTCGGCGTACACGGTCATTGGTGTAGCTGTTCCTGCCGAGGGAACAGATGACGGGGTAGCTAACCAGGGGAGAAAGAGGGCTACTGGGACGGGACACACGGTACGATATGGATTTCTTCGAGCCGGGATTTGAGACACAGGAGCAGGCGGTCGTTTCGAGGGGCATTTGCAGTTACTAGACCGCAGCACCGGTTTTCTTTGGGCACTGTTTTGGGCTATTAGTTTAGGATACCCGGCAGCCATACTGGCCACGCCTCCTTTCACTTGTATTTGTCGATTTACGCGGCGTTCGATGGCACATCATGGAGATGGCACCATGACGGCATTACTTGGCCGGAACAAAAATGAATTCGTCAACTCCTCTTCTGTGTAAGCCCCGTGCCATGAACCAAGCAGAATCGTCGAGATACCATGAAACAAGTGGCGTGAACCAACACCGTCGAGCAAGTGCCACCAGGCACCGCACAACCTCCTCCACGCCGAACTGCAGCCCTACAAAACGCCACCTCCGCAGCAGAGTTTTCGCATCGGATACGAGAATTCGCGCAGACGGAAAGGTGTCAAGCCCTGCGTGGGGGGCAGGCAGCAGAGGTGCAGATGTTACACCCGAAGGCCTGAATGGGTAGGCAGAACCCAAAGGGCCTGGATGGGCAGACGGCTGTTCACAGGTCGGGCAGGGAAGTGCTACAGGAAATTCAGGTCTTTAAATGAATAATACATCACTAAGAAGCAGATGCCTAACAAAGAAGACTTGTTGATGATCTAAAAAAGATGCATGTGTTGATTCCCGATGCCAACGCTCTACACCCGACTCCGTGCGAAAGGAATGCCCGCGGCATCCACTGGGTAATCTGTATTTTACAACGGCACTCGCTTCATCCTCGCAGCCTCACCCTCACAGCGCCACCAAGGGCTGCTGCTGCTGCTGCGGCTGTTCCTCCTGTCGCTGCTCGCCATGATTTTGTTGTGCCTCGCTGGTTCCGTTCTCTGTTTCATTCCGTGTCTCAGCCGTCTCCTCATTTTGGGCTTCCGTGTTCTCGGCGTTTGCTGCTGCCTCCGCGGCGGCTGCTGCGGCTGCCTCTGCCTCCTCCCTCCGCTGACGCTCGGCGCGAGCCTCAGCTTCAAGGTGGGCAATGTGGCGTTCTGCAACGCCTGGAGCGATACTGGCAAGGAAGAGCAGACCCGCTCTTTCGAGCCGACGCACCTGATCCATGAGCCAGTTGCCGTTGTCGTGTCTGCGCTGGTCCACTAGTCTGGCGGCTGCGCGTGCTGGGTCGGGGCGGCCGTCTGCGCCGATGATGGCGTCTCTGGCTCGCACCGGCTCGTTGGGCTGATTCGGCGCAGCCAGGGGGATCAGATTCTCCATATGACGTCTGACCGGGCCCACGGCTTGGTCGAAGAAGCCGTTGAGCAGCCCCGTGTTCAAGACAAAGATGCTAAAGGCGATGAAGACGACCGTGAACCATCTCGACCAGCTGGCGTTGGGCGACGTAAACCACCACACAAAGAGACCGAGTCTAACGATGAGCCAAAAGTGCGGCCACACCTGCGCAATCAGCGGGGCGATGCCGGGGTTGTTGGGATGCGCCGGCACGGCGGCAATGGGAGGCTGTCCCTGGGGATGAACCTCCGGCTGCGGCGGCGCCTGGACGGGCTCGGCAGGCTGAGCAGGCTGGTGCTCGTCCTGCTGCGCTTGAGGCGTGGCGAATGTCGGCCACGCAACGTGCTGGGGTCGGCCTCTCATTCTAGCGAGAGCCGACGCCGTCTGGTGAAAGGTTGAAATCGGCTGGTACGGCATTCTAGTTGTAGGGGTATAGTATGTCTCTGAATTGTTGTTGATAAGAAGGGCACGTGGGCCCTGGGGAGAATTCAAAATGTAGACCTCGGGGCCGCTTGGTGCTTGGCGCTGCACAGAGTGTCCGCTGCCGCCGCTGACGGACCGCGCGGTAGGGTCGGGCGTGGCCCGTCTGCTGCTTGCCCTGGAGCCCGGGGGATAGAAGGGGGTGGTGACGCCGACGGAGCCGTTGGCGAGGGACGTTCCCGAAGCGCTCCTCTGCATGGCGTTGGTCATGGCAAGCGTCGCCTGGCCGGCGTCGGCGCCTCGCAAGATGTTCTGGACCTCTGACGCTGACAGCGGCGTCGTGCCGGGCTGCCCGTGAACGTTGAGCGTGCCGCCGAGAAGCGTCTCGTTGACCGTCACGCGGTACGGCTGGCCGTTCGGCATGACGCCCTCCCTGACGTAGGTATGCGTGTCTGGGTTCGCCGGGCTGACCCGGCCGCGCGTAGGGTCGGCAGGGTTCGCCGGCGCGTTGGGGTCACCGATACCGTGCAGACCGAGAGACGCCCGGAGGGACTGGTTGTGGTTGATTTGCTGATTCATCTGCTGGTTGGCCATGGCCCTGTTCATGGCCTCTCGCTGCAGCCCGTTCATCCACGCCGCCATGCTCTGGTGCTGCTGCGCCTGCATCTGCTGGATCTGCTGCAGCGACAGGTTCGAGGGTATCTGCGAGGGCGTCGGGAAAGGCAGGGGGTTCGAAGTCGGGGGCATTGGGGTGCGCCTGGTGAAGGCCGCCGCCGTTGGCTGACTGCCATGCGGGTGCGCGTGGCCGGGGTTCACGGGGACGTGGAACTGGGCGATCGGCGGCGCCGGGCTCGAGCCGCGAGCCAGGGCCGGTGTCGGTGTCGTCGAGCGGTGCGTCTCCGCGACGTCTCGGAGAACCAGGTGAATGGTCTGCTGGTCGGTGTTGCGAATCTACTAGGTCAGCATCGCGCACAGCGTCAGCAGGTGGGCCAGCTTACGACTTCCTCGCCGATGACGTTCAGCAGAGTGTCGCCGTCCTGCGACAGGGGCCGTCCCCGATAGATCAATCGCTGCTGGGCGTCGGTCGGCTTCAGAGGCAGGGCCTGGCGGATCTTCTCCTTGACCTGGCGGACGGTCGTCGAGGCTGGGAGGCTTGGGAACACCAGGGGCCGGCCGGAGCTCGCGGCGGTCGACGGTGACAGGACCTGCAGGTTTACGGACAGGTGGTCGGAAGCGGCCTCTGGCGCAGGCTGCGCGGTCGAAGACGAGGCTTCAGACGCCATGTTGACGGCCTATCGGTCATGCCACGCAAAGCGCAGCGCGGCAGCTCGGTCGAAGCGCTGTGATTGTCGGCGGGAGAGGTCCGGTGTGGTTGCGCGCGAGGACACGATTCTCATGTCACCGTGCCGTTGGTACTGGAAATTTAGGATATGTGTTGCCCTCCGACTGCAGACGGCAGGAGGTAGCTCAGGTACAGGACCCGCTGGCCTCACTAGGACGGGGTACGTACCCGGTCCCTGGGCGCCGGAAAGCCCGATCCATGCGTGCCTGCCCCAATTGGGGAACGGTGACAGTTGGATTACGTAAGACGGATGAGATGCATCTCACCATGAGGCCCAATCGTTTGCATGTCACTCACGTCTGGGTGTTTGTTGCGAAGCATAAGTCCATTCCATGAGGCTACTCTGAGTGTACTGTGATCCTTGGCTTCATGCTCATTTTCGCCTGACCCTGAATTCATCTTTCTGTCTGCCCCGTCTTATCAACGGCCTCACTTCGAACCCACATGATTCATGACAACTCCCCTCCCTCGCTCGCGTGCTCCCACTCTTTGAGGAGCCAACGCACGCCGTAGCAGTGCTTGACGTGCTCAGCAAAGTCCGTCTTCGCGTATGGCCTGGAGGCTGCGGCTTCCAAGACAATGTGAAAGTACTGGTTCCCTCGCAGCTCCGGTGGTATCAGGTGCTCCGGCACCGGCGGCATCGTGTTGAAACATGCGTTGCTCAGCTCCACGCATCCTTTGCAAAAGTGCCCGTGGTCAGCGCCAGAGCCGGAGACGAATGGCATCAGAATAGCGGCCATGCCCTCGAAAGCGTCCTCGACTCTGTAGGAAAACGTCGGCATCGAATGCTGCAGCTTGTGTGGCAGTCTGCCAAGCAGATTCAGGTCGCAGCCGGGCGGTCCCAGCCTGAGGTGATACACGTCCCAGATGAAGTCATCCTCATCGGTATCCATCGTGAGCATCGGCATCAGCTCAGCCAGCTTCTCCTCTGATGAGTCGTGGATACGGAGCGCCAGCTGCTTGAGATGCTTCACGCTGACCAGCCGGAGCGGCTTTGACCAGGTTTTTGATGTCCAGTATCCATAGTCTCCCGGGAGAGTATGCATGACGGGAATCTCGCTCAATTGCTCGTCAGTGAGAGAGAAGCACCTCCTCGCCAGGCTTTCAGTCGTCATCAGGAACGAGCGATTGAGCATCAAGCACGACTCGCAGACCCTGTCGCAGGTAGGCAGATACAAAAAGTCGCCAAACTGGAAGCAGGAGGCGCATCTTTTCGACCTGAGCACACATCGCAAGGACGATGCCGGGTGATGACGGATGAGATTGGTCTTTGCGAGAGCAAGCAAGACGCCCGGCGCGTGCTGCATCATCTCCGCAAAAGCCGGCAGGCCTTCGACGGTGTCCTTGGCTTTCCTCGAGGTGCGGAGCAGACGTGAGAGTGATCGGAAGTCGAGTTGCTCCATGAAGAGAAGCAAGAGCTCTGTGGGGAAGCAGTCGAGCGTTCCGAGGCTTGAGTGACGGGACCCAAAGGGTAATGTCGACGGTCTCGCGGTTGTGTCTCGCTCATCAAGCTGGATGCAGTGGATTTTCTTGATGTTCTCATGGTGATCAAGCTGTCTGATGGTCTGCTCGGAGAGCGCCAACGGAAGAGCCTCGCAAGTCATCGTAAGAGGGGGTGGTTGAAGTGAGATTGATTGGTGAACGCAAGAATGCGGTTGCCGGGTCCTTAAGTTGTCAGTTGGTTTACACACCAATGGATTTATCAAAAAGGTACCCCAGATCTGATCAATTAAGTCTTCGCTCTCATACGAACGGGGATCTTAGACAGCTTTACGATGCGAGTGGCAGCAAAAGGGGCAGAAGAAATTTGTGCCATCTAGATAGATTGATGGCGCAGCACGAACGCTCAGAAAGGAGCCAGACCAGGAAGACGCAGGAAGAGGGACCCTTGCACGCAGCTAAATGATGGACTTTTCAGCTGGCAGCAAGACAGCCTCACAAATGCCATTGCCAAGTCAAACCCGCTAGTTTTCTTGATATTTCTTTTTCTCGAGTCCCTTGACAAATAATTCTTCATGTTTTACACTGCCTTACGAGCTGAGGTCTTGGGGACTCATAGTCACGTTCATGCTCAAGTCATAGGTTCGTGAACATTTACCCGTGGGAAAAGGACGAAAACTCAATTGAATCCATTAATTAACACACAATTTTCAATTGAGCCATACAATTCTTTTTTACCACAGGGATATGTCGAATAATTTCATGGTGTTGAAGTTCATTTTATGCACATTTCCCAAAACAGACTAGCGCCTTCATATGGTTCGCGCTGCGTCATGCCACAGCTAAAGCTCTACCCGCAAGATCTCAGCAGAAGCCTCGCCGCCCGCCCCAGCGATTTATCGTCCCGCAAACCCGGCAGAGGCTCGCGGTTCGAACCCCCTCGACCTGATTGAGGCTTCCCAACACACGATGGCCACGCTGTACGCGCGACCGAGCCAGCTGCGGGCCAATCTCCTCCACGGGCCCTTCTCCTCGACCCGTTTCTTCTCTCAACACCACCACCGCCCGCGCTTCTCCGACCGCCTGCGGTTCGCCCTCAAAAACTCCAAAGTGCAGTGGTACCAGATCCCCGTGGGGGTCGGCATCGGCTTCCTGGGTCTCGTCCAGTTCTACAAGGTTTCGTCGCGCGACCGAGAGAGCCAGGAGAGGAGCGAGGTCCAGGATGCGCCACCCAAGAAGCGCGCAAAGATCAGGCCAGACGGCCCATGGCAGGTCCAGGTCATGTCGACGCTGCCCCTCAAGGCCATCTCGAGGCTCTGGGGCCGCTTCAACGAGCTGACAATCCCCTACTACCTCCGCGTCCCCGGTTTCAAGCTCTACTCTTGGGTTTTCGGTGTCAAGTGAGTCGAGACTGCCGTGGTGAGAGGACGCTGCTAACCCTTCGCAGCTTGAATGAAGTCGCCGAGCCCGACCTCCACGTGTACCCGAACCTCGCCTCCTTCTTCTACCGCACCCTGAAGCCCGGCGCCCGTCCCCTCGACCCGAACCCCCACGCCCTGCTCTCCCCGTCCGACGGCAAGGTTCTGCAGTTTGGTCAGATTCAGGGCGGCGACATTGAGCAGGTCAAGGGCATGACGTACAGCGTCGACGCGCTTCTCGGAAAGAACACCCCCAGCTCCAGCGTTGCCAGCGGATGGACCACGCCCCAGGAGGCCGAGCAGAACGTCTCGTCGGAGGAGGACCTGGTCAAGACGGACGAGGAGTTTGCCCGCGTCAACGGCATCTCCTACACCGTGCCCAGCCTGCTGTCCGGCGCCGCCATGTCCCAGCGCGTCGGCTCCCTCAAGGACGAGGCCGCCGGGCCCCCCTCGCCGTCTGCCGTCTCCGAGGTCCGCGCCGACCTCGCCCTCGGCGAGAAGCCCTGGTACCAGCTGCTGTCACCCGAGAACAAGACCTCCCTCTACTACGCCGTCATCTACCTCGCACCCGGGGACTACCACCGCTTCCACTCCCCCACGAACTGGGTCGTCGAGCGCCGCCGCCACTTCGCCGGCGAGCTCTACAGCGTCTCCCCCTACCTCCAGCGCACCCTGCCCGGCCTCTTCACCCTCAACGAGCGCGTCGTCCTGCTCGGCCGCTGGCGCTACGGCTTCTTTAGCTACGTCCCCGTCGGCGCCACCAACGTCGGCTCCATCAAGGTCAACTTTGACCGCGAGCTGCGCACCAACAGCCTGACCACCGACACGGCCGCCGACCGCGCCGCCGAGGAGGCCGCCAAGCGCGGCGAGCCGTACCTCGGTTTCGCCGAGGCCACCTACGCGTCCGCGAGCAGGGTCCTCGGCGGCCACGCGCTGCGCAGGGGAGAAGAGATGGGCGGCTTCCAGCTCGGCAGCACGATTGTGCTGGTGTTTGAGGCGCCCACGGAGGGCAAGACGGCGGAGGGCAAGAGCAGCGGCTGGAGATGGGCCGTCGAAAAGGGCCACACGGTCAAGATGGGCCAGGCGTTGGGATACATTGACGAAGAATAAATGTCTAAAAGGCGGATGTAAACATATGTAACGACATGTCAAATGATACAACACAATTGATACAAATCTATAGGAATGTGTGGCGTCGCGAAGGAATTGGATCCCGGGGTTGTCAGATGCTTATTTCAGCCACATTGTTTCAATTGGTCGCGCAAAATCGCAGATGCAACAAGTGTAATCATCCAATGCGTAAATTCATTAATCGCGCTAATCTATAAACCAAGCGTGCCGCTTCTGTAACTCCGCCGAATGCTGCTGTATCCTTTACTTGCACCGTCTGTCTATGCACATCTAAGAGCTGAAGGTCTTGAAGATCTCCTCAATGGGCTTGAAGTCCTTGGGGCCGGCGTCGCCGGTCTTGCCGCCAAAGACGAGCTGGGCGTTGAGCTTCCAGCTGGCGGGGACCTTCCACTCGGCGGCGACCTGCTGGTCGACGAGGGGGTTGTAGTGCTGGAGGTTGGCGCCGAGGCCCTCGGCCTCGAGGGCGGTCCAGAGGACGAACTGGAGCATGGCGTCGGACTGGGTGGCCCAGCCGGGGAAGCGGTCGGCGTAGAGCTGGAACTTCTCCTGCATGCCGTTGACGACGTCCTGGTCCTCGAAGAAGAGGACGGAGCCGGCGGCGCCCTTGAACATGGCCATCTTGCCCGCGGTGCCCTCCCACTGGTCGGCGGGGACGATGGCCTTGAGGACGCCGGCGGCGATGTCCCAGAACTTCTCGTGCTCGGCGCCGTGGAGGACGACGACGCGGTTGGACTGGGAGTTGAAGGAGGAGGGCACGTTGGCGAGGGCCGTCTTGACAATCTCGTCGATGCGCTCCTTGGAGATGGGCAGGTCCTTGGAGAGGGGGTAGTAGGTGCGGCGGGCCTTGACGGCGTCGAGGAAGGCGTTGGCGTTGCCGGACATTTTGAAGGTGGTTCGGGTGGTGTGAAAGGGTCTTGAGGCTTTGGTTGTGGTGGTGAAGAGTGGACGAGCGAGTCTGCGAGTTGCTTGGAATGCTGTTCGGCTGATGAGGATCATGGTTCTTTCCTGTTCTTGAGAAGAGAGGAAGGCCTGCTTGGTTATATACTGCGACCTAAGCTGCTGCTGCCACCTGTTTTCCGGAGCGTCTCAGAAACCATTGGAAACCCCCCACATCGACAGCGCAGCAACCAGCATGAGAGCTCCAAGATGGCGGGGTTCTAACGCATTGGATCCTACCTAGACAAACTTGGCTCCATCCTCCAGCCGGGCCTTCAGGCGTCCCGATCATCAGACGGGGAACCTTAGACGGAACTGGGACCCCCATCGCGGGACTGCCCATGACTGGCGGCTTTGCATTGCGCTCGGGCGCGCGGTACCGGGAAGCGTGCCTGGGCCTGGAGGCTGGCCGCTGAGCAAATGGTGTGGTAATCAGGGATTCGATTACCAATGGCAGAGCAAGCACGCAAAGCACGCAAAGCACAATCGATAACGTGCTCCTGCCCCGTCGGAGAGTGTCCCTCTGGCGGCGGATCTTTTTCGACAGCAGCAGCGGCGCTGAAGAAGACGATCCCTGTCGGTTCCTGCCGCTTGGCTTGTTTGGGCAGGGCGGCGATGACAAAGCGGGCAGACCGCGGCTGACATCATTCTTTTGGCGGGGTACCTGCTCGTTTCCTCAGAGGTAGCATCTGCGTATTCCTCGACTCACCTTACTCGCCATCGGCCGAGTTTCGGTACAGAAACTCTACCGATTCATTCTTGAGTTCTCTGTTCAAACCCGGCTAAAAAGCAAAAGCGGATGGTTAAGCGACGAACAGAAAGAATGGCCCGGCTGGGCGACCGCGCGGGACTGCGAAACCACCGTGCAGTGCGCACCCACGAAAATTCTAGAAGGGTGCCCCGCGGCCCCCAACACCCCTCGCTGGGCGGTGAGAGTACCACCACCTTCAGTCATCCATCAATCAGCTTCCACGCCTCCA
Organism: Colletotrichum sp. SAR11_59; assembly: GCA_025328345.1. Taxonomy (NCBI): domain Eukaryota; kingdom Fungi; phylum Ascomycota; class Sordariomycetes; order Glomerellales; family Glomerellaceae; genus Colletotrichum; species Colletotrichum sp. SAR11_59. Next base: position 11,346 of record JAKMXC010000694.1, read on the forward strand.
ACCTCCCGCCAGATCTCAAGCGCCAATACTGATGGCAGGCCCTACACTACCATAGCCATGCGCGGCGGCTGCTGCACCGCTATTCTGGATATCCCGCTGCAATAAGCACCCTAATGAACCCACCCACGGGGAGCTCGTTGCTTGGGCGACATGACCCTCACGATCATCGAATGATGCCCGCGGCCGCCAGCCTTTCGGGCGGTGTGAACTTGTCGTGCCGCGAAGAATGCCTACCGTGCTCTCTCCCGCGCGGCTCGGAAACGTCAGAGCGACCCGACGACCGTGCCTGCTTTCACAAAGACGAGCCGCATGCTTACATATCTGCAGGTGCAGCCGTCTGGAGGATAAGTGATCGTACCGCGCGATTCAATCCTCAGCGCATCGCTCTCCTCGTCAAGCTCCCCTCCCCTCCGCGCGCGCGCGCACTCTCTTTTGGGCAGGGAACGGTGGCGGTCGATGACTGGCAGCTGAATAAGCTCCCGCGCGGGACAATCCACCACACCTGAGCCCAGCGCCCACATCTCGATGGCGCCGGTCAGTGTCGTGCTGTGGCCACGGACCCACAGCTGGCTTGTTTCTGTTGGCGGTCATGGCCGGAATCAGTGATCGGAGGGGGGGCGGATTGGGTTCCGATTCGGAATTGTAATCGTTTCCCGGCGGAATTACAATAACGGGACGACGAACTCGGTCCGAAGGCCGTCTGATGTTGAGGCCGGAGCACTCCAGCGGCCGGTCACCAAGGGGGCCCTGGACGGAGACACCCCGTTGGTCAACCACGTTTGAAGCCGACGTCCGGAGTGTGGAATGCCAGCGTGCGCCCCCGGTCTTGGCGCCGGCCACGAGGCTTCATGATCCGGACCACGGCCTCTGGGACGACCAGACGGCCGGTCTTCCGGATGGGTGTAATAGGAGTGCGGCCTCGGTGTAGGAGTCGACGCCGGCACACCTAGGCTAATCCCACCGGCCGGCAGTGCTCACCAATCTCGGTGATGATGCTGAGCCCGACCCAGCGTCATGTCCGCGATGCGTAGGACTAGTGAGAATTCGCCGAAGGCTGCCTCAGCCACGATGGTTGATGACGCCGTTCCAAGTAAACTCCGAGGCTGGCTAGTCACTCAAAAGAATCACGCATGAGATGTACACCAGCATCGCTTAAGAACCAGTCAATGATACTACATATGTACTCAGCGCTCAGCATTAACGCCTGATCCAACGAATGCTTGCCAGTGGCCCAGGGCCGTCTTAGATGCAACCCATAGCCAGTAACCCCGTGTAAAATCCCTGTCTCGCAACAGTACAAGTCTTGCCAAACAAAAAATCAACCCACCCGAAACGCCGTCTAGGTGCTTTTTCCCGCGTGGTATGTTAACCCCCCATGCTCTCGTATTTTATTTTTCGTCGCCAGGCGCGGCTGGATGCTTTTAAACATCTTACGTCCGATGACCGAAGCGGTTCCCCGAAAAAGCCGAGTCCGCGGCACAGCAGTGATCGACCGCGTCAGCAGTCAGGCGCCCCATTCATAAACCGCTTGCCCCCCGAGTCGCACTCTTCGGGACATGCGGGCACTGCGTCTGCATATAAAGGCTGCGGCCCCGCCTTACCACGTCTCGGCGATGTACTGGCCGGCCTCCTTCTTCAGCTCCCAGTACTTCTTGGCCTCCTCCCGCTCCAGGTTGCCCTTCTGCATGGCCACGTCGACGAGCGCATCCTCGACGCCCTCGCCCATGCCCCTGGAGCTGCCGCAGACAAAGACACGACCGTCGACGGCGTTGGCAATGTACCAGACGAGATCCGCCTGGTTGCGCACCTCTTCTTGGACGTAGCGGCTCTCACCGCGACGGCTCTGCACGACACGCTTGACCTCGTCTTCGTGCACGCCCCACTCGCCGCTGTAGATCTCGTCGACGAGCGAGTCTCGGATGCCCTGGAGCACCCAGACCTTGTTGGCGCAGTTGGCCGTCTTCAGACGGCGCTGCACGAAGCCCCTGAAGGGCGCGATGCCGACACCGGCGCCGATGAGCAGCATGGGGCCGTCGGACACGAACTGCTTCGCGAGCGGGTTGGCCATGAGGCCCTTGAACATGGGAATGTACACCTCGGGCGTCTCGCCGGCGGCCTTGGCCTTGAGCCATCTCTGGGCCTGGCGCTCGAAGAAGCCGGAGCCGATACCGGTGCGGAGACCGCGACGCCAGTCAGCAGTCTCATGAACCGTGACGGCAATCTCGATCAGCCGGTGGACCTTGCCGTCGCGCGTCTTATAGGCGTCGTGCGGGTCGTTGGAGAGCGAGTAGAAGCGGGGCATCAGAGGGTTCAGGACCGACAGCAGCAGGTCCAGGGGCGGGTGCGAGCTGGGGAATGAGTTGAGGAGCTGGGACAGGGACACGTGCGGGCCGGTGCGGAAATCGCAAAAGACGCCTTGGCCCTCGGCGGCGCATAGGTAGGTCAGGAGCTTCTTCTCATTAGGGTCCGCGGCGTACTCGGCCAAGATGCGGAGAAGCTGCTTGGTTGGGGGGTACGACTGGATGTCGGAGCACCAGGTAAGCAGGTCACGGCGGGTCGTGGCCATCTCGCGGGCCTGGTCGTCGCCCCAGACGGTCGGCCAGCGGCCCCGGGTGGTCTTCATGAGCACCGGCTTGTCGCGGATGAAACGGGGAATCATCAGGGCATCAAAGACGTCATCGACGCAGGCCTTGTCGTTGGGGGCCATCACACCGATGGCGCCGCCGACTCTGAAGTCCATGTCCTCCTCGCCGGGGTAGCTTGTGATGTCGAGGTCGAAGTGGTAGGTGCGCTTCTCGGCGCCGGGCTTGGTCAGCTCGCGGGTCGAGTCGATGCGGGCGGCGTAGACATGGTAGGGCGGGTGCGGCTGCACGAACTTGGGCGGCTCCCTCGTTGTGTCGATGCCGTCGAGGGTAAAGTCCTTGAACTTGCTCTGCAGGGTGGCGAGGTCGTCCTTGGGGGCGTCAGCACCCAGAGAGATTGCCGAGTCTGTTGGCGAGGGCACGTTGACGGTAGACCTCGGCACTGGCTCGAAGAAGACGGTCTGCTCGGGCATGTCGGCAATGTTGGTAAGGGTCGTGGGAATCTCGCCAATCTTGAGCGCGAGAGACTTGTATGCGTCATTGTCGGGGAAGGTGACGGCCTCGTACTCGACGCCCTCCTTCTTCTTGCCCAGCTTCATGCAGCAGCCGCCACCGCAACATCTCTGGATCAGCTCGGCGGTGGACTCGCCGGTGATGCGCTGGATGTCTGCGGGGCTCTGAGCAATGAGGCGTGTAGAAGCGCGTCGTCTGCGGGGGGGCTGAGGCTCTTCATCTTGATCCTCTGACTCCTCGGAGTAGGTAAGCGAGGGGGCAGCCGAGGGCGCAGAAGGCTCCTCTGGAATGCAGCCGCTGGTAGAGCCAAGCAATGACGAGGCCATGGCAGTGGTGGCCATTGTGCTGTGCATCGCGAATGTGTTGTGGTAGTGGTTGTTTAAGTGGCGGATGTGATGACCTACGCGACTGTGGTGTGCGACAGGGGGGTTGGAGATTTTCGCGTAGAGGATGGCGTAGAGTGGTCGCGAGTGGTGGTAGTGGTGGTAGGATCGGGGGGCGGATAGTCAGTAGTTATTTAGCATGCTGAGGCAGCGTGGGTGTGTGGTGTGTGTTGACGTTTTCGTGCAGTGCGTGCGTGCTTGGTGACTGAAACCGGTGGGTGAATTCTTGATCAGATAACTCTGATCAGATAAGCGGAAGGCCGTTGTTATATCAGCGAGGGGAAGGGAAAGGAGGAAAAGGTTGATTCAGGCGGGAGGGAAGGAAATAGATGTAAGGTTTTGGAGGCGTGGAGGTCGATGAGGTAAAAACGGAGAGGGCCCGTCTCTGGCCTGGAAAAGAAATGGCCCTTGAATTTGTCGATCTCGAGCCGAGGACGTCGTAGCTCCTCGTACCCGTACAGTACTGAGTACCAAGTTGATTTTGATTTTTCTTGCCTTTTTGCTACGCAGCTGGTATTTTTCTTGCAGCGACGAGGATGCAGAATGCAGGCAATGGGCATCGGCAAGGCGACGGAGGGGGCAGCAAGGAAAAATGACAGTCGAAAAGTCTCCGTTTTTGGGCAGACTGGGGACCCTGGAATGCCCCAGTTAGGCCTAGCCGCCACCGGTGTCGACGAGCGGACGATGGTACTGCGACCCTTGACTGGCCGCAGCCGAACAGTGCCCTGGTCTTTGGAGGGACACTGTCCAACCCCGAGCACCTTCGGGGGCTTCTTTCAGCGTCCACGGCGCTGTGTCGGTAGACTTTTTGGGGCTTCTTGGCGGCGGTGGGAGTGGGCCGCCGGCTACCTAGGTAGGTACCATGCATCGGTCTGGGCTGGATTGGTGGGCACTTCAATGACACCAACGACCTGGCATGATGACCAAGGGATTCGCCGAGTTGTCTGATGTATTACACGAGCACAAAAAGCAATACGGCAGGCTGAAAATGGCCCGCCGCATTCCAGCACAGGCGCCATCGTCAGCATTTGTCTGTGCTGTGTCACAGTTAGTTATCAATCGCATCGCATCGCATCAGTGCGTGCCTTGCCTTTGCTTGGAAAGGTGAAAGTGCAAGCAGCATGAGGGGCGAGGACGACGTGTCCGATGTCGCTTCCATGCCAGTGATAGAGTTGGCTACTGCGTCAAGTTGGGCAGTCATGCTCCTGCTGCTCCTGCTGCTCCGTAGACGACTGCCATATCAGCTGCCGCAGCCACTGCCATCCATCACTGCCACAAATAACCTAAACCACGGACTACCTATGGCAAGCGCATTGGATCGGTGCTCCTATCTTTTCTCCTTCCACATTCCGATCCGCTCCTTCCACCCCACCTCTCCCCTTTTCGCGGCAACTTACCCGCGCCTCATTGCCCCTTTGCCGGCTGTTCTTGCCCGGGCAGCTCCTGCTCACAGTGCAGAAACCAGCCGGGCGTGCCCTTCCCCCATTCTCGAAAGCCAACCGAGGCGTTCTTGCCCCGAGCCGGCACCCGGGAAGAATTAGAGTCACTGTGAGGTGCCTTCCACACCCACATTTGTTGAGGTGGGCAGTCACTGCTGCTGCACCGCAGTGGACTCGTCCCGCACCGCTGGAAAATGCGACGACTGGCATTTCGCGAAATCCAACATCGGCACCAACACGGTGAACAAGCGTGTGGGGTTTTGCCATCACCAGATGCGCTAGGCTTCACCATGCTGCACTCCGGGTTCGCTGACCATTGAGACGACGCCCATTTCGCCATTCCCCCTCTCAATCACGCTCTCCACGATGCTCTGCCTGCCATCTGCCGCCGCCATCTCAGTCGTGCAGCCGCTACGCACGATGAGGTGGCCGCATCCATGATCCTCCACCTCATATCTAACGAATACGCCCTAATAATTCAGCTCCGCCCGAGGAGCAGGAGCACTCCGTCGACGGTCAATCGGACAGGGGAAGAGGAGCTCCGTCTTGCGTCTTCTTTTACCGTCCCCAGCATTATTACGCTATCGCAACGTCGCCGGCAAATCAACATGCCCTACGTACCACGCTACGCACTCCCAATCTATACCGTACAGTGTGGTCTAGCACGTTGGATCAGCCACCCCGACGTCGTGTGCTCCCTCGGTTGCAGACGGTACGGTTCGTCCGGGACAGCGGCCCCCCCCCCGACTTTTCCCATGGGCTCAGCCCCGTGTGTCGACGAGGCCACGGCTAATGAAGCAATCTCTCTCCGCGCACCACGCTCGTTCGATGACACGGCACTGACAAAAATAACAGGTCAATATCCTATTCATGCTCCCTCACCGCTCACCGAGCATCAAACGATAAACATAAGCATAACCAGTTGCCGGGAAATCTTTTCCACTGTCAGACCACTACCCGTCCCCATTAGCCGTTGAGTCGCCACTGGATTCCGTCACTTTCCACCCCCGATCCAGACCCTGGACACTGTCTCGCACACTGTCTTCCGATGCCAGTCGCGCAGTGGATCTCCGTCTGATGCGTGCCAATTGTTGCGCATCAACCGTCATTCCACGGCCCAGCCCAAGCACCTTCGACGGCAGTGTTGGCGCACCGCTGACGAAAGAAACCCTCGGAATGCGACACTGCACACCCGCGGAAGGATTGGGGAAAATTCGCCGGTTCGCGCAGAACGGCTGCTTGGTACGGCCACCCAGCCCGCGACCGAACCGAGCAATTCCGTCCTCGACCCTCCACGTGCCCTTTGCTGCTCCAGTCCTGCTCCAGCGCCGCTCCGCTCAGCACCCGTATCTCGAAAGTGGACGGCAGCTGCCACTCTTGCAGGCTCGGCTCCGTCGGTGTCCTCCGCCGTCCGCAGCCGTGATCAGCTACCCGCGCGTCACGCATCCACGTCACAATCCCTTCGTTGTGCGCATACGGCATCCGCTGCCAACACAAACATGACACGCCAATCGAGTGGCAGCTCCAGACCGAGGATCGCCGCAAACAGGTCCAATTGCCAAACGGAATGCCGACCCTGCCGTCCGATCCCTGTCCGTGACCTTACCCTGTCTAGTCAGGTTTGACTTTCTTTTGGTCTCTGGTCAAACACGAAGCTACAATCTTATCGCCCGTTTATCAATCTCATCAAATCAATCGCATCTAATCTGATTTCATCTCCGACACCGGTCACACCGCAACTCCCTGAAGCCACGTCAATCCTCCCAACGCAAACGCCAAACCTGAGATTCTGGGCCTGTCGTGGCCAGGACCCGCTCATGCCTCCCTACGCCAAGTCACTGTCGCATCCTCATTTCTACGCGTTTGTCGACGCCGGCCTGGGCTAGCTGCTCCACAAGACGGTTCGCGGCCCAGCGACACGGCATGGGCAAGCATGGGTTCGATCTGATAACTTTATTCGCTTGTCTCTCATCAAACTGATTGCCCGATCAACGCCTCGCTACTACGGCCACCCACCCAACCGCTCACCTGATCGGAAAGCAAGTTTCCACCGTAGCCCTGTCTCACGCGCCCAACCACATTTCGCCGGCTCGCAGTCCTGCTTCCCCGGTGCCCCAACTGGGCTTCAGACTTTGGAATAGAATCTTGTTTGCGGTTGCAATAGGAGCTGAGAATTTTCAAATGACAGCCAGAACTGTCGTCGGGCATGTCGCTTTTAGTCGACGTCAGCCGCATACCTCCAATCGACGTTCCCATGCTCCCAATGCCGGTCTGCAGCGTCGTTGCTTTTCTCGCGCCCAAGACCGCATTCGAAAGCACCTGCTGTGTAGCCATCACGTCAAGTTGATCCCAACAATCAGACCCCTGAAATCATCGGGCCTCCCTGTCCGCCCCAGCATCCTCGTCTTCACACGTGAAGCTCCCTCCAGACAGCCCACCGGTCCGTCGATCTCTCACAGTGCAAAGAACTATCACTTGACTCTCCACACCGATGGGGACGCCGCTGTGAAAAGCACGCGTTCCTGCGTTTCCGGGGACGTTGTCCTAGCTGCCGGTCTGTAAAGCCCCCTAGCTCGAACCAAGTCTGGCTTTATTGCGACCGCTGCCCGGTCATTTCGGGTCGCTTCCAGGACCGCTTGTCTGGACTCACACGATGCCAGCCTTCCTCTTCCAGCCATTTGGTTGAAACAGGCTGTTGTCAAGCCCCTGGGTCGCAATCATTTCGACACGTCTGGAGAGCTTCTGGAAGCCGGAGAACCGAGATGACGGTCACATTCGTCGATCTGGCCTTCCCATGTACCGCAGGCGTCCTCCGCCCATCGACCGATCAAACTCGGACCGAGCAGCTCGGCACTCGCACGAAGAGCGTAGGAGGTTCGCTCTAGGCTCGGTAAAACGACTAGATTGCTGCGCTGGCGGTGCTGGTTAGCAGATGTTAGCCCGGCGATGCGTCCGTGGCATGCTGCTCGAAGAAATGTTGCAACTGGCAAACGGATCAGTTCGTTGATGGCTGTAATTTCAGTTCCAACGCCGCCGGTTGGTTGTATAGCAGGGGGAAAGGAAGCATCTTGCGCCCCAATCATATGCCAGAGGCAATCGCTGTTCGATTCGCCGTAGTACACGGCGTCAACTTGGCTTCACGTGTGGAAGGAGTTGCATTGATGCAGCAAGTACGAACGGCTGCTTAAACCAGGAAGCAAATACAAGCAACCCCCTCGTCATACTCTGGGAAGAAAGCCCGGGCGTCTTCGTCTACGACCTTCCTCGATTTACTTATTGCCTCGCACTTCCGAAGAAGAGACGGACTTGCGAGTCAACATATGCACGCCGAAAGTCAAGCCTGACTAACGGAACGCAGAGGAAAAAGCAAGCACGTCGAAAATGTTCGGAACATCAGCTGCAGGGTGGTATGATGCTTTTGCGCCATCCAGACCTGCATAGGTCAGTCACATCCCGTTCGTCCAGAGTCATCAGCACTTGTGTTCGTCAAAAGTTATTGATGTGTTGATATGGCCGAGCTGCCGACCCGAGCCATTCCGATGAGGGATTCCCGGGCCGCGGCCAAGTCGTCGAGTGGCGGTTGAACGAAACGGAGGCACTCAATTCAGCAGTCGGGAATTGATGCTCCGGCCGTTGGCGTGCCTATGCGTCACCACCACAAGCCAGCAGCAGGACGTTGTGAGGACATCTCCAAAACCATTCCATCTGCTCAGGTCGACAGCCCTGTCTTTGAACAGCCACGGAGGCCATGCGAGTGCAGGGCGGCCGGAAACCGAAGATGGCTGCGATCCAGGAATAGCATCCTTCAAAGACGCGCGTCCCCGCATTCTACGCGGCAGCCGGATCGTCTGGAGGCACGAGAACAGCAGATAATTCTCCGACAGTGAGGGGATTTGCGTTTTGCTCAATGGTCGAGCTGGCCCGTGTCGTGCAAACCCTTTCCAGCCGTCCCAAAGAGCGGTGGTCCTCTTCCCGCATTGGTTCCCGCAGTTAGGGTCTCATGGGTCGCGCGATACACCATCATGGGCCACGAGTCGGTGAGTTTTCGACACGAGCGTCGAAGAAGGTTTCCTCGATCACGTTTTGTTCTTTGGAACCACACACAAAACTGCCAGTGGGCATTGACTGTCTCGACGGCGCGTCGAGGCCTCTGTTTTAAGACGGCACGACGCGGTCACAAGCTTCGGAAACCAGTCTCAAGTTTAACCAAGCCATCGGGTATTGTTTCCACCCGCAACAGCTCGGTGCCAGTCAGCCCGTCCCCCGAGTCAGGCCCGGAAGGCGCCCGAATATCAAAAAAGAACAACGCAAATCATGAGACGGACCTCACGTCGACGACGCCGTCAAAAAGCTGGACGATCAGGGAATCGAACCCTGGACCACTCACATGCTAAGCGAGTATTATACCACTAAACCAATCGCCCATAGGATGATCTAGCCCGGACTTGAACCGGAGACCTTCAGTGTGCCAGGCGAGGGCATTCAGAGAATCGCTCGAGCTGTTAGACTGACGTGATAACCAACTGCACCACCAGACCAGTTGCTGTTGAAGGCCTCGTGGGCAGGAAACCACTTAGGGCAGCGCATCGTGAGCTAGGCGGTGGGCGGAGCGGATGGGTGGGGTCCAGGGTCCGGGGCTAACGTCGAGATTCCAGATGGCTGGGAGAGAAGACGGCCGAACTCGGGTCTGAAGAGAGGATGCAATCGCAAGTTGAGTTGTCTCTGCTCTTATGCCATGCCTGCAGGAGGCTGACTCGGCCATGTCCAGACCTCGACACCTCGTCGAAGAGGTTGCAAAGACAGTCGTCTTGCACGACTACTGACATGGGCGATGTGGGCAAGAAGTGGAGGGAGGCATTATATCGCTCACTGCGTCCGGCAACTCCCGAAGATCGTGGCGGACATAGCTCAGTTGGGAGAGCGTCAGACTGAAGCGGATCTCGATCCGAGAAACTTCATTCAATCAATCTGAAGGTCGTGTGTTCAATCCACACTGGCCGCATCTTCATCTTTTGCCAAACGCGCATCCTCTTTTGGAGCATTCGGTGTGGGGCCAAGACGGTTTTGTCAAATGCCGTTTCTGGAAACATTTTCCTCGGCGTGTGTGCGTGCGGCTCACTCACCTGCGGCAACGTCACGGCCGCTGTTTTGATACCGGGCCAGACCGTTCCTGTGGCTGAGCCGCATCGAATAAACAAACCGGCTGGATGGCGATAGACGAGGCGGCGCGAGGCTGGTTTATTTTTGTGCTGTGCCGTCATCAACCTGCGTCACCAGCGAATCAATATTGCTCGTCCGGTTACGTGGCCGATACTTGGGATCGGGTTCAGATGCAAAAGTTCAGGCGTGTTCGTTTGGATTTCCATTTGAGGGAAAGGCGCACAATGCCATGTCGAGAAGGCATCCCCCAACGAGTCCGGTCAGTGCCCTCCACAAACATCAGCCCAAGTCGCGCATTGTAGCAGTGAAGCCGCGAGACAATGTCTATCGGAGACTGTTGCGGGCCATCTGACCAAGGCGCAGGACGGACCGACGGCGGCCGAACCGCTTCTTGTTTTCAGATCCAAACCGTTTGCCAGCTACATCGCAGGTCGTTGGTCGGCACTTGAGACTGCGAAAGAAATCCCACGGGGTTTTGTGCACGCACTCCTTCTCGGAGCCGACGACGGCACCGCTCCCGCTTCTGGGCGGGCTCAAATGTGTAACTGCAACAAGCTTCTCGCCGGATACCGTCTTGGCGGAGAGAGACCAGCATGGTCATGGGGAGCTGCAGCATAATAGGTGAGCATGTTTTTCGACGCCCATCACTCGACGACGGCCCCCACGATCCTGAAGCGGGGTTCCAGGAGAACCAAGACGACGACCAGGGACAGGCCGCCTCCCTGACGTGGACTGCGTGTCGTACGCGCTCAAGGTTGCGGGAGCCAGGTTCCTAGCGTGTAGATTACCGTGCAGATCCATTCGATTCCTCATTGTTTGGAGAAGGAGGGCGGCATGCACACGCGGCCACCAGCGCAAACCGCCTGGCCTGAAGTCCGGTAGCAGGTGGGCAGGCAACTGTGCATCGCCATCCCTGCGGCTCGTTGCTGCGGCGGCGGCGGGCAGTTGCTAGAACACATGGATGGAACGAGCCGGCGACGGTGACAGGCAAGCAAACAGCTAAGCATTGCGGGTTGTCGTTTAATCCTGCCTTGCGGAGGGTGACCCCTGTGCCTATTCTTGGACATCATCTTGGCAGGTCATGCGTTTCTCTTGGAAGCCGAGGGCAGCGAGGCATTGGATAATGTCGCTCCTGCTGACGTACTCAGGAGCACGGGGACTTTGAGATGCAGGTTTGATCAGTCGCAGGGAATGGGGATGACGACGGCGCCCATCCAAGGCCCTCCTAACCCCTCCAGGGCGGACGGAGACAGCGACGCCCATGCCCATGGCGGCCGCAACGACAGCCCAGCGGCAGGTTCCGAGACGCAAGGCTGTTGATATGTCGTGGGATGCTTGATGTCGTTTGTACGGCAGCGAAGGCGTCTGGGGAGCGGCTCAGGCGAAATCCTTGGGCCGCGAGAGATGTCGGACTCTTTTGTTTAGAGTTTAGAACTTGGCTTGCAGCAAGATCTATAGGCTGGTTCGTTATCGAGTGTGCGAATCTCGGGTTTGCCAGAGAAGTTGCGTTGCATTGGTGGGAGGGGGGTCAGAAGGAACAGGACCAGGGCAGATCCGAGGGAAAGGAGGTCCGCGCAAGCGTCGAAGAAGCTTACTGTGAAGCGTATAGTTGGTTCCTTGGAGTCGTGGGCGGCGCTTCGAGAAGGTGGGTTGAGGTCAGAAGATGGTCAGAGATGGGATGAATGTGGAGGAGTTGCGCTACACTAACAATTTCTGGCGCGTCTCGGCCAGTAAGCGAGCCGAGAAAGCCCCTGTCGGGCCAGCATCCGTGCCAGAAGGGGCAGGTGGGGAAGGTACACCGAGGTATCCCATTGGCCGTGATGAGGCTGAAGGATACTTGGGGGTAGGTACCGTAGGGGCTCTCTCGCCCCTGGGAGAGGGATTACCTAAGACGCCTGTCTGAGACGTCGGTACCTCGCATTTTGGTTACAGAATACCTCATCTTGATCTTTATCTTATCCGATCACTTATTCCATCCACCTTGCTTGACGAAGGAGACCAACAACGGCTGGTAGAATGACCCCAGGCGGATGATTTAACTGCGCCCAAGACAGCGCAATGACGGCTAATCCAAACATCTGCATCAACAGCAGCAACATGAACATGTTTGGGGCTCTTTCTCTCTTTCGAGGCACGGGGTGGGCAGCAAGCTAAAAATCCGGAGGTGGCTGCTCCCGAACGACTCCTGTTGACCATCCATGTTTCAGATGCGCCTGGCAAGTCCGCGAAACCGCCAGAGACGCCCAAGGAAGCAGAAGTCGATCACGTCCCAGTCGGTCCAAACTCCCAAACCCTCCAGATTTCACCCAACGTGCCCGGCCCAGGCGCAAGGTCAAGCTTAGCGGTCCCAGCCTTTGTCCTGGGTCCTCCAGGTCACAGGTCGCCAGGCCGCCGCCCCGATGGATACCAATGGGAGGAGGTCGGGAATGGCTTGCGTAGCGTCCTGCGCTGCTGTCGGGAAGGAAGCGGGAAGGCCTGCTTTGCGTTGCATGTCGCCTGTGTTTCTGGTGTGTGCACTTGCGCGCGCCGCCGTTGCTGCTGATGCAGGGTACACACTGCGATGCAAACAGGCACGCGCAGACAAGCATCGATTTCCGACTTTTATCCTTTTTTACCCCTTCCCTCTTTTTGTCTTTCGTTCGTCTTTTGCTCCCTTGAGTTTTACTTTTATCCCTTGAGTTTTACTTTTATCATTGTAGAGTCCCGTCCCTTTGCACCGTCACCCGCGTTTGGGTTTCTGATTTCTTCCTGGACCACGGGTAGCACGACGGACACGGTCAACAACGCTCAGCAAACCGAACTCGACGACGACGCTGGACGACGCTTGCGAGAGAAGACAGAGAAGAAGAGACGGGGACGACGGACGGGCAACGCGGCCACAGGAACTCGGAATCCCGACTTGGACAACCGTCATTCGTCCTTTTTGACTTTTCCCACTTCCTGGAGCCGCCAACCTTGGCGCCATCGCATCGTCGACCCTCCGCGGGGCCTGGCTGGGTACTCTCGGATCCTAATGGCCAATGTCTTGGAGGCATACCTAAGTCGTCGCCATACTTCCCTCTCCGCCCCGGGAAGTCTCCATCAGCAGACGACTCTCATTGCGACCTGATCTCGATCCGAGTTCGACATACCGCCTCGCTGGCGTTGTACCTTCTTTCCTTCTGGTCGTGTTGGCGTGTTGGATTGATACCCTGTTAGATTTGCTTTTGAGGATTGGTTCCTTTCCCTTCACCCAGCATTCCGATGAATCAGTCAACCACAATGTCGTCGATGCCCATGGAGCTCAACCTGCCCCAGGTGGTGCCGGGGGGCAAGCACATCAGCTACTACGTCGCCATCAGCGCGATGCTGGTGGTGGCGTGGCTGCTGCAATCGCGCAAGCAGAAGTTGCCCATGCCGTTCTACAAGGCGGCAAAGACCAAGTGGATGTTTGACGCGGAGACGTTGATTCGCGACAGCTACGGCAAGGTGAGGCTCTTCGATCGCGCTGGCGGTGATCGTGGCTGACTGTGCACTTAGTTCCGCGATACCGTCTACCAGATCAAGGCGACAGAAGGCCTGCAGGTCCTCATCCCCGCGCGACTCATCGGCGAGCTGAGAAGCCTGCCAGAAGAAGTCCTCAGCGCGACGGAGGCCGTTGACGAGGCCATGCTGAGTCGGTACACCAACTTCACGCTGGGCCCCCACGCGGATCTGCTGTCGACTCTGGTTCGATGCAAGCTCTCGCAGAATCTGGCCAGGCTCGTGCTACAGCTCAAGGGCGAGCTCGAGTACGTCGTGGCCACCGAGTTTCCCGACTGCAAGGGTATGTCGTGCTCCAAACCTTGTGTGCCACGGTTCGTGCTAACCAACCTTAGACTGGACGCCGGTTAAGTTCCAGCCGTTCGCGCTGCGAGCCATCGCACGGATCAGCGGCCGGGCGTTTGTTGGATCCGACATCAACCGCCAAGAGAAGTGGATGGACATCAGCATCAACTTTGCCATCCACGTCTTTGTCGCCGTGGTCAAGATGCAGCTCTTCCCGGAGTGGGCGCGGCCTGTCGGGCAGTACATGGTGTCAGAGCTGCGGCAGATCACCAAGGACATCGACCTCGCGAGCAACATGCTGAAGCCCGTCATCGAGGAGCGGCTGCGGGATCTGGAGATACCCAGCTGCGAGCAGACCCCCGACGACTTGATCCAGTGGCTCGTAGAATCGCTGCCTGCAGAGGAGAAGACGGATATCAGGTCCCAGGCGCACCTGCAGCTCATCCTCGCGGCGGCGTCGATCCACACGACAAACAATCTCGTCACCGACTGCATCTACGACCTTGCAGCCAACCCCGATGCGCAAGAGATGCTTCGCGAGGAGGCGCGGCAGGTGCTGGAGGTCGAGCACGGGTGGGCGAGGAAAGAAAGCATGGCCAAGCTGAAGAAGCTGGACAGCTTCATGAAGGAGACCCAGCGCCTCGCCGGCAACATCAGTGAGTGGAAGTCCTTTTGTCACTGGTGCGCCAGACTAACATGTCGCAGCCTCCTTCATTCGCAAGGTCATCAAGCCGATCGACCTGTCCGACGGAACCCACCTGCCCTCGGGCACCAAGCTGCTGGCACCGCAGGCCGGCATCTCGCACGATGAGCGATACTTTGAGAACCCAGACACGTTCGACGCGCTGCGCTTCTACAAACTACGACAGAAGTCCGACGAGGACACAAACAGGTGGCAGTTCACCAGCATCAGCGACACCAACATGAACTTTGGCGCCGGCAAGCACGCATGTCCGGGCCGCTTCTTCGCAGGGAACGAGATCAAGATGATCCTGGCGTATTTCCTGCTCAACTACGACATCAAGCTCAAGGACGGCGAGACGAGGCCAAAGCCCATGGTTATGGTAATGAGCAAGTCGCCGGATCCCAACGCGGAGATTCTATTTAGGCGACGGACGGTGGCGTAGGGGTGGATGAACAACAACAAAGGATAAACCAATCTCCACGGAGGAGACGGTAATTAAAAAAATTACACATACGAACCATGGACAGTATTCCGTGCATACAGACACACAAACACACATCTTTCCGGCGTCGGGGCCTGGAGCTCCTGGGTCTTGGATAGGCTAATTGGAGGCTACTACCCATGGAGGAGATACCACTGTATATTAACCACAACACACATACCACACCTAGTCACGCCAAAAAGGCGACATTAGAGGCGCGAGCGGTTGTTTAGTGCGCGTTGGCCTACGGGCGAATACATGAGTTGCATTTCATCGCGGCAATGTGGTGCATACGGGAGGATGTCTCGAAATGGATCATAGGGCATGACTTCCTCGCAGCCAGCAAGCCTTGTTGGCTAAGTGGTATAGCGCCTCACTAGTAATGAGGAGATCGGGTGTTCGATTCACCCACGAGGCAACAGCCTGGAGTCTCTCCAATCGGCCGATGATATTCTTTCTGCGAATATACGATGGATTCTTTTTGGTGTTCTCATCTCACGAGAACCAAAGCTTGTTTCATTTTGACTCCCTGAGCTAAAAACTGCCTTTTAGAGTTAAGCAAGCCGCTGCCGCGCGTTTCCCCACCTCTCTCGCACGTTTCAAAAAGCTTCACAGCAATCGCGGCCTGATTCAAACCACACGGTCACCGCCCCAAGCCAAGCCACTCCCGGCTAGGTTGCCGTACAACTTGCGGCAGGCTCTGCAATACCGATTCTCTTAAGAAAGAGCGCCTTCCTTGCAGCGCGAGCAAGCTAGCTGACCCGCTTGATCGGTTCGTAGGGCTGGGGCGAGCGATACAAGACATTCTAGCTTGCCGGGGGACCCCGTCTGCATCGTGAACATGCCTCTTTCCTTGACCCTGGGTGCGACTGCCTCGACGAGAACCAAATAGTTGGCCGCAACGAAGAGATGCGATTGCGCTCACTTCAAGCAAACAGCTGGGCCTCTTTCCCATCTCGCGGAGGGGAAAGCTGTCCCCCACAAAATCAGGCTGAGCATCACAACACACACATCATGACAACATATCTCACCCCCCATCCTCGATGCAGCGCATCCACGGCGCGAGCCTGCCTATCCGTCGGTCCTTGCCGTCGGCACAGATGACTCCCAACGTGGCACCACCGCCGGCGCCCTCCCGCCCATCGTCGGCGCAAGCGATCTCACATTGGAATTTCGACGGCGTTTTTGACCGCTACGGAATTGTACATGCTGCTCTGTTCAGCCCTATGGTCTTTTGATTCGCCAGATCCCACAAGGCAACCGTCGGCGGCGCCTCCGTCAGCCGCCGCCGCTTCTGAAATTCCAAAGCAAAACATCATACGGACTCTGTTAACAGCGTCTGGTTGGCCAAGATCCGCGACGTGGTTGATGTGTGGCGCTGGCCCGTCAATCTTTTCGCCATGGTTGCAACCCGCTTCTCTGGCTGGGGAAGACCATCGCGCTATTCGTCGTCAGAGAGAAACACCAACGACGGGAAGGGGAAAAAAAAAAAAAAAAAAAAAAAACCAAAAAAAAAAAAAAAAACAAAAAAAAAAAAAAAAAAACAAAAAAACCCAACACACACACACCAACCAA